>APFE030750803.1:8533-68795 GCA_000404065.3 Pinus taeda | reverse complement strand
AAAAACACAGTCCCCTCTGTTTTTCTATTTCACTCAAAATCCATTGTCTCTACCTCCATATTTGGTTTTTCAAAAGAAGTATAGGTAGTATGACAGGGAGGTTTATGAGAAAAGAGCCTACTAACTTCACTAGACTCCATGCACATCCTCAAGTGGTGGAAATATTTACAAGGGAAAACTAGATGGATTTCTTTGAGAACTTTAGAGGGTTTGATGATGAAATTGCCCATGAATTTGTTCTCTCTTTGGTCCCTCACACAAGAGCTCATGCTACTGTAACAATTAGAGGCATCGCCATTGAAATAACCCCTGAATTCATCAGTAGGGTCACTATCCTTCCTCTTAGGCTGCCTTGGAGTAAAGATGAGAAACCAATTGGCCAGGCTGCCAACAGGAAAATTTTCCAGGATAATGAAACCCATGTTGAAGATAAAAATGGAATTAGGAGGGCTAGTATACCATATCCCTGGGATGAGGTTAGCTACCAAGTCATCAAATATATTTCTTGTGAGGGGAGCCACAACATTTTTTATGGATATCATTTCAGAATCCTCCAAGAATTGAGATATGGCATGGATACCCCAGCACATCAAAATCTCAGTATCCCTTACTTTCTCCTTTAGTCCATCATTGACTCCAACACCAAGGTACAAGCAGGAAATTCGCAGCAGCTAGCTCACCATGGCCTAATCAAGATCCTAGTAGAAGAAGCCCTCCATACCCTTACAATCCCTATAGCATGGGAAGTTTTCAGAAATATGACAGCTGAGGATGACATCAAGGCATTAACCTATGATGTTAGTCCTACTGTCAGTGAGGATGGATAATAGCAAGGAGGAGAAGATGAAGCCAGTGGTGACATAGCAGAGCAAGAGAGGAAGGAGGAAAGAAAAGAAATAGAGGAGGGGAGAGTTGAAGAGACAGAGCAGGAGGAGGAAAAAGAGACAGAAGAGGGAGCAAATGAGGCAGAGAGGGCAGACCAAAGAGAAGAGTTCCTCAAAACTTGGGAAAGAGAAGCAACAACTGCCCTCACTGCCCTTAGCACACCAGTCAAGCAGAAGCAGAAGAGGAAAAGAAAAACCTCCATGTATTTCAAGGTAAGGAAGAGTACCAAAATTAAAACAGGAAAACCTCAGCCCTCATCAATGACTCCCATTAACATTGAAGATTCACCATCTACCAAGGTGAAAGAATCTCCTTTCAAGACACCCATAACCTATGAAAGGGGGACTCCAAGATCTTCTACATGGAAGGGAAAGGCAATTCTACAGGACCCCAAACCAGACCTTTAGGAGGCTAAAACAGTCCTACATGAGACACTGTCCAAACTACAGGAGACACAAAAACTTGAGGAAAAGATAGGAGGATAGCCAGAGGTGAAAGAGGAAGCACAAGAGCTACAAGAACCTGACCCCCAGCCTAATCTTGACACCTATTACAGACTACTTGAGGGAGGCAAGATAATCCCACAGAAATTTTCAATTCCACTATTTTTCGAAGTGGAAAAAGAGAGAGTCATAATGCATAGGTGGATGTAGATAGCCAAGTCCAAAGGAGTTGAGGATATTGGCCACATGGAAAACAAACTCAGGGAAATGGGGAGGGAATTGAGTGCTCTCAGAGACAGAGAAGCCATTACAAGAAGCCACCTTGAGAATGAGAATGAATTACTAAGGAGGCAGTTGTAGGAGAAAGAGACTCATTTGGCATACATGGCCAGCTTATCCATAGAAGTATTGCAATACAAAACACCAGCCAAATCCTATGGCCTCTATCTGAAAGACCAATGGCTTCAATTCCAAATAAAAACTTTGGCACAAAGAGGAACAATGCCTTTCCAAGACTACAGGCAGTTCATGGATTTGTGTGACCAAAGCACCTCTGAGGACAAAGCAAAGATGGTAGAGTTCTATCTACACAACATGGCCCTCATAGACCTGAATGTGTGGGACCCCAATGCCAAGCTAGGGGATCTGCAATTAGTGGCCATGGCGTCATGGATGAACCATGAAGAATTGAGGAAAACAGAAATGAGAAGATTGTTCATAAAAGAGCAGAATGAACCATTGATGATAGAGTTGAGCCATCAGATCTTATGGCACTCATTAGCACACACAACCTACTTGTCAATGACCCTTAGATTGCCCCTAGATATCTAGCCAATCAAGAACAAGCCATTGCACACTTTGAAGATATGTTTAGGCTACTTGGGGAGGACTGTGTGCATGCATGCATGAGAAGATGGAACACCCTACCCCACAGCTTGCAGATCAGGGAATACCATTCCCCCATGAGGCTGAAGGAGGCATTGAAAAGAGTGCCAATGTACAAGCACTCCATGCAAAGGCTGAAGGTCAACTGGATTGACCTCAAACTGAGTCCTCCACTCATATTAGGCATGCTGGAAGGCAGAAGAGAAGAAGAAGAGAAGGATCAGTGGAAGGACATAGACAGAAAGGCAGGATTTTATGGAGAACATGAGCAGACCATGTCAGAATCCTGGAATGCTAGGGAGGCCACCAGGGCCATAAAAGATGAAGAGATTGACTAGGTTGCTCAGAGGATGAGCAACACCTTCAGTAGGGGGTGATGATGAGCCTCGTAAGTGGGTAATTATATGGGCTCATTTTAACTCCTAACCTAGTCAAATCAACCATTCTCTTAGATCACTGTATGATTTTCTAATTATATTTATGCTTATAGGGTGAGTTGAGTTAGTTATTATGCATGTGGTCTAACATGTATTTAATGCAGATTATTGATGGATTTCGATGTCAAAGTCAAGGATCTAGTGGTCAAACTGTAGCAATAACTCAAAGTAGATAGAGGATAGGACTTATAAGAGGAAATCCCCCTCATTTATTGCTCCTCACTTCGAATTCCCCTTCATTCAACTCAAAGTACAAGCAGCTGAATCATGCACTAGAAGGCAACCGAGCAAGTGGAAGATGATTGATAGTTATCTCGAGTTTTGGGAGACAAGCCTCCATGATTTTAAGGAAGTTGTTGGTAGCTTCATATGTATAAGTAGAGAGGCCTATGGCCTCACTAGGGTCGATTTTTTTTCTTGTGTAAACTTTGCTCAAATTTCGTGCTTACTATTTTATGACAGTTTTATGTAATCTTGTTATTTTTTCATAATGAAGATGGAATCCTTCTTGAGCTAGCACTGAGTTACCTCAGAGAGCTAAATCTCTTGGGTTAGGGCCCAATCCAAGCAGCCAAGCTTCTCTTTACTTGTATTTGTATGCTTTACTTCATTTTGTAGATCAGTTTGTTGTTAGATATATTTCTCTTATAGTTAAGAATAGGTTGCTTTTGATGATTTAGTAGCTTGCTTGCATATATGCTTTCTGTAGTAGGTTAAGAAGTGATCAGAGAAGATTCAAAAGGCTATCAATAGTGCCTTGGCCTCTTTTCCTCCCTCTGGGACCATGATTTAAGGCAAAGACTCTCTTGCTGCCCCAAAAACATAGATTTTCCTCATTCCTAGGACTTCTAGTGTTTGCATCTCTCTAGTAGGTTGATAGTCCAGTTTTGCTTTGTTTTAGATCTTCTTTATCATGTTCACTTCATGATTTGCAATATTCCTTGGCATGCTTTCCTTTCTTACAAAATTTACTAGAATTTCCTTCTATACATCATAGTTTATGCCATTTTAATGCAAAACTCTGTTTTTCCTAGGATGCACTCATTTCATTGGTTGCTTGATTTTCTTGGTTGTCTGTTAGTTTCTATGCAGTAGATATCTTCCAAAAGTAGGCCAGATTAATAGCAATCCCACCCTCCATCTTATCCATGCCCTATAGGTCTCCCAAATCTCACCACAATGCTGCCCTAGTTTCCTTCATTTTTCATAGAACTTCTTCCTCTCTCCTTGAGCAAACCCAATCATCTTTCTCTCTCCTAGTGATTCATGATAGACCTTCAGCACCCTAACACCTCATTCCAACCTTCATCCACCTTTTCCACCAACTCTCACACCCTCAAAACAATGAAAATTTCTCTTGGTCTCCTCCTGTAGGCCTCCTGTAGTTCCCCTATTTTCCTCCTGTAGTTTTCTTGTGTCCTTCTGTAGTTTTTCCCATAGGCTTTCTTTTGAAGGCCGAGTGTGGGAAAAGCCTCTAGAAGGCCACCTAAGACCTCTTATGACCCATCCACACCATCCTACATCCTCCCAAGGTCCAAAATCTCCCTATAATGCCACCTGTTCGCTGCCACACTCACAAACGATAAATTAGATGCATGTTAAATTCACATCAAAACACATAAAAATCCAAAAACATGTTTTTTGCTTATTTACTTCCAGAAATAGCATGGTTAGATGTTGTTTACTTCCTTGCATAGGTAATGGCATTTATTTCATGGTTTTCATAGTGTTTTTGGCAGAAGTATAATTAGCTTGTTAATTAGGTTTTACTAGGTTTTTCTTTACATTCCAGTCTTTCTCCTTTCTGTAGTTAGAATAGCATTTGTAGAGTAATCTTTCTTTCCTTTCATCACATATAGAGCTTCTTCTGAAATCTATAGAAGTCGGCTTGAGCTCCTAGTGATCTCGCACCGGCTGACCAAGTGACAACCTATAGTGAGAACTAGTACCTGTGCATATAGAACCGACGCTTCCAAGTTTGTTACGAACTACCAGGTTGATAAAAGTAAAGTTGGTAGCCCAGGAGTTGCAACATTCTTGCTACAACACTGGCGCTCATCACAAATTCCTGTATCAATTGTAGTTTTGTCATTTCCTTTACAACCGAATGTTACAGTTGGGGCAATTAATGTCCCTATAAGTTGCTCAGGTCCTCCATTAAGTGGAAAATATGTGCCACCGCCTATCCCACCACATGGGGGGAAAAATCACCTCCTCGATATGTACCTCTTGTTTTGGGTGGACCTTATGTGAGTAGACCTAAAACTCACACTACTAGAGTGTTGATAGTGCTGGACCCGCCAAAAAGTCAGGGGATCTCCTCAGTAAGATGTCCCAATTAGACCTCAGACCATTTGGTGTAGGAGTCCTAGTAGTCGGTTGTATGGTATCGACTTGACTGCGGTTTCGCACAGAGGAAAGTAATATGTCCCTATTGGTAGCAAGGGTGTGACATATGCGGCAAGTAAAGGAAGGTGCATGAGTAGTTCTAACACACAGAGGGTGAGGTGAGTGTGCCCCCTGGAAACCTGTGATAGCACAGATTTAAGAAGGGAACACATGAGAAAAAGTACATCACAACACATTTCAGTAAGATTCATACATACATATACATAAAATAACTACACATGCATGTGTAAGAAAACAAATATATATATCATTTAGAGTAAACAGATAGCTGAAATACAATACGACATATGCATGAAACATGTTGGCTCTGTTATATTAAGAAGTGTAATTTCTAGTCATACAATACAACCATGACCAACCACTAGTTCTGATAGTGGAACATTACAGTCATTGTTGCCTATTCCTCTAAAGAGATATATTAGCTCTGTGCAGTGGAGAAGCCAAGGCTCATTACAATACTATCTAAGCTTTCTCTAAGATACTCTTATTGGAAGCTTGGCTAACCAAAAGCCTCTACAATGAGTTATGAGGGACTATTTATGGCAATAAATGGGGTGACCCTTGACATTCCCCTTTGTGACAGTTCATCTACCATCTTGACTCTTCATCTACTCTATGATTGTTACATCCAACCATCAACACTTTTGAACTTGCACTTGACAAAAAATTACATACAATATGCACATGTACCCATATGAGACAAAATAGGCTTGAGCAAGCCGTGCAAGACATCACTATGACTCAGAAAATCGTGGGAAGACCAGCTCTTCGACATCTTCACAGTGGTCGGTAGTAGTGAATTGATGCCAAGCTTGGTAATTTGCGATGGTGTCTGTGTACTCTAAGGTGACATATTTCTAGAAATGGGCTCTTGCCTCCATACCATCTAGGTACACTGCTTGGGCTCCTTTGTGCAACTTGTCTGATAGCATGTGCATCATTGTCTTGAGTGTGGCTGGACCAAAAACATACTTGTGCATGGTGTTTGTACTAATCACCAAGTCTGGGTTGGTGGCTATGCACATCAACTCATCAAAGAATGAGTCAAGCTCCAACCAGACCAATGCCTTTGTGTTTTCTTGGGTGAATGTCCCAATAGATTGGATCGCATGTGCACACACAACAACATCCATACTCCTAAATACCCATGCATGGGAAGCTTGCAAACTAGTGATGAGCTATGGGAGATCTTCATAATTCTGGATCTGACACTGGATGTGTGCCTTCAACTCGACCACTTTGGGCTTCATCATCTTAGGCAAGTGTAACTATTCTCCCTTGTATCTCATTGTCCATGTTTGCATGTAATCAATGACAGCATGCACATTTGACAAGGTATGTGCTCTCCTAACACATCGTTGTTGCCAACCATTGAGATGGACAACTCCCTTATGCATGGTAACAAACTTGGAATACAACACCCGCATGATGATGTCAAGGGACAATACTTCATCCAGTATTTCCTTCTTCAATGTTGCTCGGGTGGACATTGTAACCAATTCTCCTTCCTGCTTGACCATCTGTAACTCCTTAGCCATTCGCTCATTCTCATCTATAAAGAAGTGAACACTCCAGCTAGTGGCTTCGACATATGCTCTGGTAGCATCGACCAATGATGTTGGATACTTGCACACGTCAAACATGATCACTCGTTCCTCAAATTGTGCAGGAGATGTATGATCATCCAGAGTCGACACTTTGTGAGATTTCACAACTCTATGTTGGGACTCATCGAATGAGATGTTGTGCATCTCTCCCTTCAAATTGTCTCCAAGGATTTCAGTGTCTCCTTGGTCGCTTGGTACTTGCTTCCCTTCTAGATCTGGTGAAGTTGGTGGGTCAACCTCTTAATGATGAAGCACGAGGCTGATGTCTTTCTCTAACTCCTGTTGCTCCATGTCCGTATCCATCTGCTCAAGTGCTTGTTCAATCTCTTGAGAAAAGTCCTGCTCCTGCGATGGATCACCCTGCTTGCTTGGTGCCAATTGTTCGGATGAGTCGACTACCTGTACGTGTGCAGTTTCATCTGTTTTTGCATGTTGTGCCCCATGTTTTACTTTTTCTTGCTACCCTTCCTTCTCCTATCTGTGCAGCTCTTGTTCCTTTCGGAGTTGCTCCTTCAACTCATGCAACTCCTTCTCTGTTTCCTCCATTCTCCATTTTTCTCTCTACATTTGCGCATTCCTCTTGTCGTGATGTTGCCTCCTCGCCTCTATTGCCAAATTTGCTTTATGCACAAGTGGGTCTGCTCAGAACTTGTAGCTTTGTTCCTCCTCCATGTTGTTGACAATCTTCCTCTTGCCTTTTTCGTGCACTGGTATGTTCAACTTTGTTGTTGTTGTTGCTGTTGCTCTCTAGGATGATGCTTTGCTAACCATTCCACAGTGATGCCAATTGGTTCATTGGGCTTGGAGAAGTTATAACAATATCTCCATGGGTCCTCCTCTGCCCAATGACATGCCCCATGGATCCATTGAAATTGTACTCTCGTGTAGTGATCTTTTACAAGACAATGTGGGTCATATGGATTGTAGCTTCGGGTGTCAAATGGATATTTCTTAATCTCTTCTGATTCAACATCCACATGCTTGAAGTTTTGTATCTCATATAACCCGATCTACAATGGAAGAGCAGGCTAAGGTGTCTTCTTCTTCCAGTGCATCCTAGATGACAGTCCTGTTGAGATGTTATATGATACTTCCTGCATGATGAGCTTGTCCACGGAAAACTTCGGTAACACATGCGGAGGCTTCTCCGTGTTGTACATCTGTATGAAGGTGTCGGACGGTGAGGCATACCAATTTTCTGTTTTGATCAGTGCCTCCATTGCTGCCTTCGACATTCAGGGTGGATCCTATTCAAATATCTTCTTGTACATCAGGGTGACAAAATGATTGAACATATGTGTGATGACTCCTATAAAGCTGCATTTGGACAACATTTTACAATAAGTGTTCACAGAGGTCTCCGCCGATGTCCATGCCCACTTCAAGCTCGGGAACTCCTAATGGGCACAAATTACATCGAATATGTAAGAAGACATGTAGATTTCTGCGTACTGACCTTTGGGCAGCTGTAGAGCTCTTGTTACCTATTCCTTTAGCCGGTGAGCCAACATGTTGAACTAGTTGCATTCTTTGGCTTCACTGGCCAGTTGGTCCAATACGATCACCCAAATTTGTGGGAAGGTTTCCGTGCTCTCTTGGCCATAAAGGAGACATGAAAAGATGACCAAGTATTGATACACCTTCCAAAGTATCTTTGTCTTGTAGATATTGTTGGGTGTCATCCTGAATTTGGCCGACTCCTTTACCCAGTTCTTCAAGATATCCCTAGAGTTGGCATTGCTACTGGGTATGTTGAAGGGTGTTTCCATGGTGACCACTGGCTTCAACATGTGATACATCTGTTCATAATCCTATTCCTTGAAGGTAGAAATGTCCATCTCGCTGACACTACTCAATGTCATTATCTCGATATTAGTGTGCGAGACAATCCAATGTATCATGTCTGCGCATGGGAACATAAGGTACCTGTATGCAATATGGTGCAAGCCGTACTTGTGAATGTTCACGTAGACTTGGAAGTCTTCAAGACCTTCGCCACAAGTGCCTACAAATGCATTATTGACCTCTTGCCACCTTGATGTCCTTGTCTACAATCAACTTGGTGTCTTCATAAATTTGCAAACTTGTAGACACTCACTCAACTGTTGCTCCAGTTTCACTTCTGTCAGTGTCCTTTTATCATGCTCTCTTGGAGGCCATTGATCCTGGACTATTAAGAGGCAGAAGGACACCTACTAGATCTAGAGACAAGTGACATTCATGGAAAGAAATCTATCAGCTAAAACCAAAGAAAACTTGAGGAACAACATATAACACACTTGGGGACTAACTAGAAAGGATTGTGCAATTTTGTCTAGGAGGCTGGGAACTAGCTGCCAGAACTACGCAAAAGGCAATCTGAGCTATTGAGAGGCAGGATGGCTACTGGAATTTCATAATTCACAATCTAGACTGGCCTGCTGGCTACTAGAATTGTTCAATGCACAATTCTAGGTGGCAAGGGTTGCAGGCCCAATGACTGCATTGTGCAATTTTCTGGGTCGGCAGTCACTGCCTCTCAGAATTGCACAATGCAAGACTAGAGGACAGACCAAGGCTGCCTAGACCCACCAACGAGCAACTGAAAGAAAATGTGAATGTGAATGCATGGAGATACTGAGGGTAAGAAGGATTGAATGATCATGCATGCAAATAGTGAATGAAAGATTTAGAAAACGGAACGACATGCATGTGGGTGAAGCGAGTTGCCAAATTGACGATCATTCATGCAAAACAATGTCATGCATGCGACATCAGTGAGATGCTAACAAAAATTGAAACGATGCTAGTACAATCTAATATGCATGCAAATGACAGCAAGCATTCACAAAAATCAAGTAGATAACACTCATACAAGCCAAAACAAAAAAAACGAAAGAAATGTTGCAAAAAACAAGTCGAGAGGACATACCCATAAATAGTTGAGTTGGATGTGTTGACAACTCCTGGACATGCTGTGGGATGTCAGAGCTCCAAGATCGATGTGAAGAAGTGAGCTATAAAGCATCAAATAAATAATTTTGAGGCTCATGACATGCATGCCACAAATCTAGGAAAAAGCAACACTTGGAGGAAAGATTCTAAAAGGATCTTTGCACGTAACCTCTAGCTACTAAAAATAACTCCCTAAAATCTAGGGATGCTTTTTGCATGTTTTCTTTTTCTATTTCAGGGAAAGGAAGCCCATGCATGCAAGTCAAGCTTCCTCGGTCCTAGGTGGAACTGGTCAACCTGATGGCACATGCAACAACCTACCTGACTGAGGAAAGCTTTTGCGCAATTTCAGGGAGGACGCGAGGCTAGCTCCCTAGATGGATTGCACAATTTATGGGCTGAGCAGCTAACTGTTGCCCACGATTGCACAATTTCTAGGCTAAGCAGTCCTACTGAGATAGACTACATAGTTTTTCCAGGGAAGGTTGACAAGAAGAATTGCACAATTCCTGAGGCCAGTAGGCTTCCAGTCAGGATTGCACAATTTCTGGAGAGAAGAGTGGTTCCCCTCCAGAATTGCACAATTTATTGAAGGGTTTTTTCAGCTTGTAGCGGGACCAAGTCTAGGGAAGTAGCCTATGAGGGCAATGCAATAAGATTTCATGAAAACCACTGAGGCTTGTGTACTTGACAAGGCAAGACATGCTGCTGAGGATGGTTGGTAGGGAGGCTCCAAAATGAAGCTAAGGAAAAATTTTGGAAGGTGGTTGTAGTTGCTACATTGTGCCAAACAAAAAATCCCTACATTATTGGCCCTTTTGGCAACAACCCGCATAGCGTAGGCTGAAGTCTCACCCGAAGCAGTATGGGGGGATGCAAGAGCCAAGTTTCTACATCCAGAGACTAGTGTGATGTCTTCCAACGCCTTAGATCTACCTTCATGTAGATCGATACAATCTTAGGGCTCACTACTACAACTCTATCAAAATGGCCTTTAGACCTCCGTGAAGGTCTACGATTGGTATTTGCGGACCTTTAACAGTCGATCTATATACTTACGTGCATCGCAGAGTAGTCCTAAATTATGGTTCACACATATTTACTTAAGTTATTAGTAAACCTCAGAGAATTCACAAGAGTCTTCAAAAAACTACTTAAACATGCATTGCATACATCATTAACAGTTATTCAATAGAATAGCGCAACATTCAATCAATATCCCATAAAACGCATTATTCATAGACAACATATAGCATTAGTATAAATAGAGATGATACAAATATACACAAGAATTCTTCAATAACTGTCTTTATTGATCTTCAATTCAAGATTACATACTCAAAACTACCCTATGCACTCAGCTACAGGGGTCTGTGCACTTAGTTGCGAACTCTACCTAGGCTTCTGTGCACTCAGCTGCAGAGTCTTTCTTCTGTTATTTGACCCACTTCACTTCACTAGAACTTCTCAGCCATCATCGATTACTATCAAAACATATCTTAGACTCTCTAAGATAGCTATTTATAGCCTTTTTCATATAATGCCATGGTCCATGGACCATGGGTGAATCTTAAAAACAACTCATACTTTACATAAAATAAGGGGTTAAACCCCTTTGACTCTTACTCATCTATGCGATCTGCATCCACAAATCATGGAGACGTTACATTAATTACAAAAATGTACCAAAACTTGGGTTATCCTAACCCCAAAACTGGCCCAGGGGACCCCATCCCAACAGGCGCCCAACACAAAGATCGTGACTCACCCTCGAGTCACTCCGCTGGCATGACGATCTTACTGCGAAGATTCCCTAGCTTCACCTGGATCACTGCTACTTTGGCAGCACTTCGCATTTCTACCTGCTTGACTTCCTCGACCAATTTCTCCATGGTTGGTCCTTCTACGACCAACCTCATCATCTATTATGTCTGTTGCAACCCTTTAAGCTCATCCTGAATAGTAGTCGTGACTTGATAAGCTTCCTCTAACCATGGATGCAACATGGCCTTTAGCAAGGCCTCCTTCTTCTGTACTTCCTCTACCTGTGCTAGGAGCTGCTTTCCTTCCTATAATTTGGCTAGGCACTGTGCTAGTGCTATGGAGTGCGTAGTTTCCCTGACTTCATCATATTTCCATTGCAGCTCGCTTACTTCTGTATTCAACATCTCTAGGTTTGGATCCTCCTTCAAATTGCTCACTAACTCCATTGCTTGCTCGAAAAAATTTGTACAATCAGTGACTGTGGTATCTAGGGTGGCCATTCCTTCCTAAATCATGGCTTTGCGCTGCTCCCAGACCTCAAGCGGAGTCATTGGATACAACTTTAACTGCAACTTTGTAATCTTCATGTTGAGCCCAAACGCAACTCGCCCAACCTCTGCTTTAGCCTCGTGCACCCCAATGGATAGTTTTTTGATATTTTCTTTTGGTTGTGCATCTTTTGGGATGTGAAGTTTAGGCACTAACTTGCATGCCTCTGCTACTACTGACTCCAGTCATGAACCATGTGCCTATAGAATCTCCTTTTCCTTCAGAACCCGCGTCTTTTCAATGAATTTTTGTTGATTATTAACTTTAATTTCACTGATAGCACTGAGTTCTCATTGTTCCCTAATTTGAATCTCTTCCACGTCTCCCTGTAGTAATGCATGCAGCGACTCAAGTGATATCGTAGCAAGGTTTAGTCCCATTTTTGTGACTTTGCCAAGGAGTGTGCATTTTTCATCAGTTTCAGTGCGGACTGAGCCTTCAGGCAAGGGGAAGACTCCCACATCTTGCGGCTAGGCCATCTCTGTGACTGTACTTTTTCCCCGTGCCAAACTGCCTTGTGTGCGACTTGCTTTCCTGACATCTTCTTGGATCTTGGTTGCTTGGAGCTGCAATTCTCGGAGATCCTTTTGAATGCCTCCCAATGTTTACATGTATTGTTGCTCAAACTACTGCAACACTTTTGTTGTGGTGTCCCTGAATTTATCGCTTATTTCATCAAGATATATTTTTGTTAACACCATGGGGTCAACCTGTGTTTTCTAAGTTTTCTGCCTTTTTTGCATTACACCTAGCTACTCCAGGTCACTCCTTTTCAAAATTAAGGGGGTGTGTTACCCTTCCTTGCCTCTGCCGCCTTGTCCTGAAATATCTTCTACCTCTGTTTCCGACGAAGGTGACTTGTCACCTTTCTGGGAATTGAACTGGTCTTTGTCCACCTGATCCTTATCAAGGCATTCCTGCTCAACACAAGCCTTCTCTGCGGCTTCCTTATTTTTTTCGTAGCTAGGTTATGTGCAACCTGCTTAGCTGCCTCCTTCCTTTTCTATGTGGCAAAACTTTCTGCACCCATGGTTTTTCCAACAGCTAAGTCTAAAGGGGCACGCCACTCTGCAGGTCATCTTGCTACCACCTCCTCCATAACTGTTTCTGTCACCAAATATAGCAAGTCATGCTATTTCTTCTCTGGATTCTTCTGTGCTTGGATGTATACTCAATGGAAGTCAGCCTTGAATATTGCGTAGGCTGACAGTTGCATGAACAAGGTTGGGGACAACCTCAAGTGCTAATTGATGGTCATGCAGAAACCCATTTCCATAAGGACCCAAAATATCTTTGTTTCTGTAATTTGTGCAGGATCCTTTGTAGCCCATGAGGAAGCGAATTGCCCTGCCTCCGACTATCCTTCCTCATTCAGAGGAAATTGGTTGTCCTCTAGAAATTCCCAAGCAACAAGAACAATCGACAACAATAACCAAGCATGGTGAAATAGCTTGGTTTCATCTTAGGCCTCTTGGCAGTTCTCTAGGAACTCCTGAGATAGGTATATTGACCAATTAAACTGTACGACCTTCATGCATTGTGTAGCTAAGGAAGCTACTAGCACCAGAACTTCATTCGCGTGACATTTCCTCATCACCTTCCCTGCTAAAATTTGGGCATCCAATTGAATTATCAGGTTTGTTATAGACAGAATTGAATACCCTCATGACTTCTTCACAAGGCCATAATCTCTGTTCATTCTTTCTATGAGATCTTTCTCCCTAATCTTTCCTCCAAACTCCTTAGCCAAGTTTAGGCCTTCATATGGCAGGTGTGTGATTTTGTGAATTAGCATGTCTATAATGGGTATAGGCCCTCCTAGCCATAGACAACCATTGTGCACTAAGGTTAAAAGCTAGCGCAAACATATTGTGTTAATGGGGGTGTGGTGGTAATGTGGCACCCATAGCAAATTGAGAAACCCTAATTGCTCGACACCGTGGACCTATTCCTCCGTTTTCAGCACTATAACACCTATCTCTTCATAAGAAACCCTCCTCAAATATTTTTCCATTGCCAAGTGTGGGAACTTAGTGTGATCCACAAGGTCCCGATCATCCATTTTTAATAGTGGGATCTATGTGAGCCATGGACCTTCAAAAGGAACTTGTTCTAGTAGCATCGGTGTGGAAATGGTGAACTTCTCAGAATCAGGGTCCTTCATGACCTTCATTTTTCCCTTCCAGAGAGGGATATGCACAGGGAGCCTTATTATGGGCTCGACTCATTCAACATCAATGTCTTCTGTTCCATGGCCTTCTTCCAACTCCAGGTCCACTTCTTTCACTAGATGCTTACCTTTCTTCTACGTTTGTGTCATGGTATGCGTCCTTGGGGAGGCACATACCTACACTGGATTTTTTGCTTTTATTTTACTGCAGGTTTCTTCTCTTTCATGGCAGGTTGTTTGTCTTTTTCCATGGTCTGTTTCGGCTTGGGTGACCTCAGCATTGTGGGCACCGTAGGTGTAGCTTCTACACTTGATACTTCTAGTCCTGGAGCATCGGATATAGCTACTTTTGAACTCAGGGCTTCGCTGGGGTTGGTGGTAGTCATCCTCTCCATAAAGAACTCGTGGGCTTCAGGAGAAATGTTTTTGTGTGAAAGGAATTCTTCCCAAAACGCTCAGCTCATAGGTGACATACAGTGAAATTCAACCACAAATTTGAGAGCACAAAGTGTTCTCTGTTGGAGCGACACATGTAGTTTATTGGGGGGGTTTGGATTAAAATCCAACCATTCCCCCCAATTTCTGATAATAAATGTTGTTTTGGTGGTAGATCTTTAAATATGTTTGCCTTAAATGTTGTCATCCCACCCCTCTTAACCATCTTCTGGCCGTCAAGTCATGAATAATGATTCCAACGGTCACTTTTCTGCTATGTTGCACAACACCTCCCTCCATGGCACAACTTTTTGTGCGCATCTTCATACGTTGCAACTTCATCACTTTCCATGCAGCTTGCTCGCTGCGTTGTCCAACAAATTTGGCAATGTAGTTTATAGTATTGCACTCCCTTGTAATTTCTTGGAGCACTAAGACTATCATGCCACCATATAATCATTGTGCAGGATCCCCTATATACAACTTCAATCTTCTCCCATTCATTCTTCCTGGAAAGGGTTCTCCATTCAACATCACGAGCTGAACTGCGCCTCGATTTGTAATTTCTTTGATAATATATGGTCCTAGCCAATGCATCTGGAATTTCCTTGGAAACTTAGTGAATTTACTATCATATAACAAGACAAGATCGTTTACCTTGGAAGTGCGTAGCTTGATATGGTGATCATGCGATGATTTTTCGTGTTCCTTCTATACTTGCTGATGAAATCCTACCAAAAATTTGATCCTCTTCAAGTTCCATTAGCTGCGTGAGCCATTCCTCTAAGACCTCGCGATCTGCCATACCAATGAGAGCTACTATGCGCAAACTAGGTACAATATACTCCATTGGAATGACAGCTTCGACCCCACATACCAATCTAAATGGTGTTTTCCTTGTCAGCTTCTTACAAGTAGTCCTATAAGCCCATAGTACTACAGGCACACGCACATCCCAATCATTTTGGTGCATGTTTTAAATCTTCGTCAGTGTGTTCTCCATAATCTTGTTGAAGGCTTGAAAAGGTCCATTGGCCTATGGGTGATATGGTGTACTCTTTTGATGTACACCTGGAATTCTTCAGTCAAGGCACTGATCATTTCGTTTAGAAAGTGCATACCTCTGTCACTCATCAACAATTTTGGGTAGCCAAATCTGGTTAAGTCATATTCAAACAAAAACTTTGAAGTTGTAGCCCCTGTACAATCCTTGACCAGTTGTGCTTCCACCCATCTGTTGATATATTCTATCGTGGTGATCATATAGTGCACACCTTTTTTCTTTCCTAGGGGCTAAATTAGCCCAACGAAATCAATTTCCCATTTCTCAAATGGCTGCAAAGATACTTGAGGATGTAATGGAAATTGATCCCTTCATGATGGTTTGCCCGTTCTTTGACATGCATCGCACACGTTACAATACGATTTGGAATCCTTGTACAATTTGGCTACCATAGACCTACATGCAAAATCTTCTGCACAGTTTCCTTTCCTGCATAATGACCTCCTACAACTCCCCCGTGAGCTTTAGCGAGAATTCTATCCCTCTCAAAATCCAGCACATATCTTCACAATATTTCATCAGCACCCATCTTATACAAATGTCCCATAATAACTGAAAAATATTTCACGCTCACTACTAATTCCTTTTTTTGATGACTTGTATATCCTTCTTCGTCCATCCCCGTAGTCAAGAAGTGAATAATATAAGAAAAATGATTACCTACTACGCACACCACAAAGAGTTACGCATCTGGAAACCCTTCCTCCAGATTATTGGGCTCTTTTCCTGTTTCAATCTGCGACAGATGGTAAGGTCCTTCATTTAACCTTCCTGGCTTCACAATTACTTCAAATTCATACTCCTGGAATAGTAGAAACCATCTGTAGATATTGCCCCCCAACACAAGCTTATTGACCAGGTACTTCAAGGCAAAATGATCTGTGTGCATTTCAAAATGCCCTCCTAATAGATATTGCCTAAATATATGCAACGCATACACCATGGCCAATCCTTCGCGCTCAGTCGTTGAGTAATTCTTCTCGGCCTTCAATAATTTCCTACTTGTGAAGGCTATAGGATGGTCTATTTCTCCTTCACCGGCCTATGTTATCAATGTACCCAACGCAATGCAGGAGGCATCCACATGTACGTGAAACTCATTTTTCCAATCAGGGAATACCAAGAGCGGTGACCATATTTTCTTTCAATACATCTAAGCTACACTGACATTCTTCATCCCAATAGAATGTGGCATCCTTGTTCAACAATTTTTGCATGGGTGCGATAATTTGAGCATATTCTTTGATAAATTTTATGTAATATCTCATATGTCCCAGCGTCACATGCAGCTGCTTAACATTCCTCAAGGCCTCCAAATTCACAATTACTGCAATCTTTGTAGGGTCCACCATCAACCCTTTCTTGCACACCACATGACCTAGCAAGATCCCAAAGGGAAAAAAAAAGGTACATTTCTTCAAGTTCAATGCGATCTGGTATATGTGACACATATCCAACACTAGTCATAGACTTGCTACATGGTTCTTTACTAATACGAATATCGTCCAGTCATCAAAGTATACTTCCAAGAACTTATGAATGAACTCCTTGAATGCAGCAATGACTATGCGAGAAAATATCACAAGTGCATTCTTGAGTCCAAATGGCATCATAGTATACTGAAAACAACCCCACTCTGTTGCGAAGGTCATTTTGCTCCTATCCTCAGGCACGATCTTAATATAATGATACCCAGAGAACCCATCAGTAAGGGAGTAGGCCTCCTACCCTCCCACATTATCTAACACTTTGTCTGTAAATGGTGTTGGGAATGGGTCATGGACATACACATCATTAAGCTTTCACGGGTCTACACAAATCCTTATCTCACCCTTTTGCTTCTTTTCCTAAACCACCATTGGCCTCACCCAATTAGATTCTTCAACTAGTTCTATGATTCCTACCTTCAACATCTTATCCATCTCTAAACAAACCTTTTCCTTGTATTTAGGATTAAGGCGATATGACCTATACTTAATAGGCTTCGCGTCTGGATTCAGAGTCATCTTCATAGTGCCCAAATCGCCAACTATGCCCTTCAAATCTGAAAACTTGGTAGGGAATAGATCTTGGTATTCGCGGAGTAACTCATCAACTTTATCCACAGTAGAGTCATCCCAATAATCTCCAATCTTTGCAAACTTCGGTTCTGCTTCAGTACCAATGTTTACTTTCTTTGTTTTCAATGGCACAGTGATGTCTATGTTGTCTATTTGTGGCCCTTCAACTTCGCAATGCCCTTCTGCCTCTAGAATGTTAATGTTTCTTGGATCTTCATCCTCCTCTTCAGTGGTCACATTATAGCATTCCAGTGCATGGCGCAGCTGGGTGCTCCAATCTGGTTGGATCCAGTGCATAGGCTCTTGCAGCATTATGAAGATAACTACCAAAATTTCTTGTAGCGCTTCATCAATGCTTGAGAAGTCATCTTCAATGATGAAAGTCAATAAGAACCCTTCCCTAAATATATCCCACTTCGTGGTACCATGGCGGAGCTCCGTTTCTAAATACCAATTCATGGGAATTGTATCCAAAGTATGGAAAAATATGTGTACCCACTCTGGTTACGGTTTTGTCCCCCACGTTTTTGTCCATTTTTATAGGTGATCGCGTGGATCATCCCTCCCATTATATTTCTCAGTCAATCTAGTGTTAGGATGCACCAAACCATCATCTCATAATTCTTCTGTGTTATCACCATCAATCAAAACTATCTTTATGCTTACCCCACCATCGTGCAGGTGTAGCGCGCTAGGCCAAGTCTAATGCTTGGAAGCGGTGATCATCAAGAACTTCACGTTCAAATTCATCCAAAAAATTATCTACATCAGTTAAACCATCATAATACGGTAGTTTCCTTACCTCTGACGAGACATAATGCAATGAATTCGTCATCATATTGCATCACAGTGTAGATACTTCATGCAAGCAATTCTACCAATGCTCCAACTCTTCATTTGAATCAGAAGTACAGGAACTTTCTCGATCCCATGAAATTCATCCATATGCCATCGGATTGATCCAGTCCTGGTCTCATGTTGTTATTTTGTAGATTTGGTCTAGTTCATCATCACCTCCTTCATAATCATAGACTGGTTTAGTATAGCGCGCCCCTTTTGCAGGGTCCAATGGTACTACAACCCGAAGCAATTTCCTTTAAAACAACATGGTCCTCTTCTTTAGATTGATGACCCCATTCATATCAATGGCCTAGTCAATTCCCAGGAGCGTGGGATATGGATTAATGTCATCAACGATCTCTATTGTTGACCTAGGTTGTCATTGATGTCCATATGGCAATATTCTAGATACTAGAAGATGACATGAAGCCAAGGGGAAGCAGAGCAGATCCATGAAGAGACAGGAGCAAGGCCATCACGAAAGCCAAGCCATAAGCAAGAGGAGTTACCAGAGGAGGCATATCAAAGCATATTACAGGATATCAGAGCAAGAGAGGCATATCGGATAAGGCAGAAGCCATCAAGACATCAAGGCATAAGAGGAGCTCTTTGAAAGACACTACCAAACTAGAGGAGCCACATTGGAGCAAGAGGAGCCATATTGAAGGAGCATTGCATGTAATACATGCCCAAGAAGAACCAAGAGGAGCTATAGGAGGATCCATATATATATATATATGCCAAAATAGAGTTAATGGAGCTAGAGGAAAAAATAGAGCAAGAAGAACAGAGTATATATATATTCCATATATATGCCAAAGAAGAACAGAGCAAACATAAGACGCAAATAGAGCCATCGAAGAGCATAGCGGAGCACAGACATATATATGTATGCATTTAACAACTATCAGGAGCTATAGGGAGCAATGTATGCAAATGAGCTATCGGTGCATGCAATGCTAAAGCAATACATTATTAGCACATATCATATATATGCCACAAACTCATTTATCGGCAGCAAAAACATATATATACGTGCATTCACACTATCGAAGGCAGAAATACTTGTATATATATGTATTTACCCATCGGCGGAAAAAACCATACATATATGTGTTTAACACTAGCAGAGGTGCAAACGAAGGCCAAAGCATATATATATATAGGCAAATGCATTATCAAAGGCGGAAGACTTGGCTGTATGGAAAATACACTGTCGGAGGCGGAAAGTGGACTTGAAACTTTATGCACGGGAGCATTGAGTTGTGTCGGGTCCGGCACATAATATTATATCGCATCGGCACTTCGGGAGCGGGAGTTACAATGTGTCAAGTGGTCCATTGTGATCGCCAATAGTGATTAACGATGTTGCATCGGACCTCCACCAAGGGCAACCCTTGATTGCGATTCATATACACGCTGACTCGCTGCAACATTGTGTTATGGGTTAATAATGTATCGCATCTGCCCATTGCAATGCTACACAGAGGGATGTCCGACTACAAGGGTTGATTACGATTATACTGTGGACCCGATACAGTATAGATGCGGGTATAAAATTTATTGAAGTCCGCCCTTTAGCCATTTTTGCCTGTTTTTGCTCACATTTCCTGTGTAATTAAATTTTTGGCTTGCACGACATTTGGAGGCAAAAATACATTAAGGAATGGTTCCGATAGTTCAGGAGGCTGAACTAATGCTTGTTGCGATTGCGATAGAATGGGGCATGTCTGTTACATTGTAAAGCCCTATGTATGTCAAATAATTATTAATAGGAGCGATGTTATAGGTTTTAACTGGTAATAGGTATTCTCTATATATTTGGCCCTCTCTCATGAATTAACGTGTCTTGTGAGCACGAATAGACAGAGGAAACTGAAAGCCAAGAAGCCGAAGAAGCAAGCGAGCACAAAGGAAATGACATCAACCAAGGAGGAATTTGATAGGATAAGCAAGCGTTGAGGAAGCTAAAGGGCCAGCGAAGAGAGGAAATCGGGAGAGATAGGCATGGGGAATGAATAATAACAGAAAAAATAGAGAACATAGCAGTTGAACATTGTTGAAATAAGTTGGAGGAAATAGAGGATGTGTGAGGGTCCAACAGAATAGAGAGAGGGTCCAGCAGAACCAAAAGAGGGACGAAGGACCAACGGACAGTAGACAGTCAAAGGGGAGAAGTAGTCATGCTGAAGGATTCACAGTGTCATTAGAATAGATGCTTGAACAGAAATTTGTTCTTTATACAAAGCTTAGTGTAGCTAATAATAGACTGACTAAAGCTGTGTGAAGACATTATCAAAGAGCACGAAGGCTATTGGACACTCTATGTGGGAAGTATGAAGAATTGGGAAGACTCCTTCATAAGAATATTGGTTGTCATTGATTTTGTAGCTTGGAGACTACTGTGAAGCTATAAAAAGACAGAACTTAGTAAAGAAGAGTTCTGAGAGCATAACATTACTATCAAATGTGCCTTGACAAGATTGGGTTAGAACCCTTGGGGTTAGTGCCTTAGAAGTAAGTAGGATTGGAGTCCTTGGGGCTGGAGCCTCAGAAGTAAGAAGGATATGGGTTCTTGGAGTTGATACCTCAGAAGTAAGTGGGATAGGAATCCTTGGGGTTGATGCCTCAGAAGTAAGAGGGATTGAAGTCATTGGGAGTTGGTGCTCCTAAGTCCAAGGTTGGTACCTTGGCAAAATAGAGTTGGAGCTCTAGAGGTTGGAGCCTCACAAAAGTCCAAGTTGGTTCTTGCAAACCAATTGCAACCATCTATATATTGTATCTAATTTACTGCAAATATTATATTAATAAAAGAATTTATTCTTGTTGTTCATCTTGGGTTCTGAACATATATGTTTTAACTGGTAAAACAATAGTCGGAAAAAGAAATACTGATGCACCCCCCCTCTTAGTATTTCCAACAATTGGTATCAAAGAAGGTACCTTCATTCAAATCTTAACAGCTTGAAGGTTGACCTTTAGAACACAAATGGTGAAGTCAAGGAAGAAAGTCTCCAATCCTCCTAAGGATGTGTCTCCCTCTACTACTAAAATAGAAGACAATCAACTTGAGGAGGCTCCAAGGCTCAATGGGAACTTTAATATATGGGAAGCAAGAATGAGGAATTTCTTACAGACTCAAGGAATTGAAATCTGGAAATCAGTGATTGATGATAGCAGGATGGATAGAGAATTCGAGGAGTACAATGCAAAAGTAGTGAAGGCAATCTTGAATGGGCTACCTGATTCCATAAAGAAAAATCTAGGAAAATATTCATCACGAAAATATATATGGAATAGACTTCATGACCTTCACTCAAAAGGAGCATTGACCATGACCATCAGTCAAGAAGATGATGAAAATAAAGAAGGAAATCCAGAATCCATCATAGAAGCTGAAAATGAGAATGATGACATCAAGGCTAAAGCAGATCTAGAAGATAAAGAGAATGAAAAAGATTTTGTAGAAGAACTCCTCGCTCAACTTATGACCGCCATGGAAGAGATTAACAATTTGAAAAAGGAAAATGAGGCACTTAAGAAGATAGTACTAGTTGGTGACCAAGATCAAACAAGGAAGAAAGTGGACCTCATCAAGCTTCAAATACAAGAGAGGGATGAAGATCTTGCCAATCTTAAGAAGGAATTTCATCAAAGCAAAAGAAAGAATCATGAAGAAGTCGTATCCATGATAAATCAATTGAATAAAGCAAAGAAGCAGGAAGATACCTTGTCAAGTCAACTTGAACAAAGGCACAAAAGCTTGAACAAACTTGAAGAAGGGATTGGTCAGTACAAGGTAGAGGTCTCCTCTCTCAAATCTCAACTACAAGAAGCAAGAAAACAAGCACAAGGAGCTGAAAAGACCATGGAAGCATTGGAAGTCATAGAAGGACAGGTTGATGAAGCAGGAAAGGAAAGAAACACCATGATCTTTCAACTGAAAGCAAAGGATGAAGAAATCTTCAAATTAAAATCTAACATCAACTTCTGAAGGATGAAACATGTAAAGCTACAAGGATCAAGGAAGAAATTGAGAGAAGTCAAGCAAAGAATGAAGAAATCTTCAAAATGAAGTCAGATATCATCTCCCTTAAAATAGAAGCAGATGAAGCTACTCGTATCAAGAAAGAAACTGAGAAACAACTTGACAAGAAGAATAATGAGTGTGAAAGACTGGAAGAAGAGATTGTCTTCCTCAGAAGAAAGGTTGAAGGGATGAACAAAATCTTGAAGAGATCTCAAGCCTTGGATGACATGCTCAGCTATCATAGATGTCCATCTGATAAATCAGGTCTCGGGTATGCAGGTGAATCCTCAAACAAGAATGAAAATTCTTTAAACAAAAGAGATGTGAAGAAGCCAGAAAGAAATGGTGATGCTCCCAGTTCCAGCAAAGGCAAGGAGAAAAATCAAGGCTACAATAGAAGAAATCTTGCTCCAAGAAAAAATCCATCTCCAAGAAGAAATGTAGATGATGTCAAATATGCAAGAGGCAATGGTTATCATCAAAGGATCTCAAGGACTAAAGGCTTCAGAAGTACATCAAGGAAATCTCCATCTCCCAGGTACCAAAGTTCATTTTTTGGTTAGTGTTATTCTTGTACAAACTTTGGTCACATGGAAAAAGACTATAAAGCATATCATAAAGATAGATGTTATGGTCCCCAGCCATCCCATAGAGATAGATATTATAGTCCCCAACAATCTCCAAGAAATAATTTTTCAGGAAGAAATCATGAATTCGTATTCATAAACAATGTAGAATGCTTCAAGTGTCATAACATTGGTCATATGGCACATGATTGTAACTTAACTTGGGCTCTTACACAAGATAGAACCATGCAAAAGGAGAAAGGTATACAAGTATGGAGAAGGAAGAAGATACAATCCGGAAGTCCTTTGAACTCTCCAGCCAACAACATATGTCACTGGCCTGAATTTTGACAATCTAAGCCTTTGATGGGAAGACTTTGCCAAAAGGAGATGATGCATACAGTTAGGGGGAGCCTATAATTCTTGATCAATTATTGCAGAAGCTATTAGTGAAAGGGTCCCTATGACATTCTTGTTTAGCTATATTAACATTCATTCTTTGATGAATATCATTTCTCACGAATACTCCATTGAAAAACAAGATCCTGTAACCATTCTTTGGACTGTGGTTAAAGATGCTTTCCACTTAATCTCTAAGTAGTATTTGGAACAACAGAGAATGGCATCTAATACTAAAGAAATAGGGAAAACATCTATGGTGTTGTTATCCCAGAAGTTGATGTCTTAACACAGGGATTTAATGTGAAGACAGATAAATTATGGACACTTACAGAGGTAATCTTCAAACAAACAGATACATCTGGAATGAAGTATTGAAATAAGAGTAGCTGGCAGCATATAACAAAACTGAAGCATTGCATGAAGATGCAAATCAACAATTGTATTTAAAATACAGTCATAGATTGGATATCTGAATCTGCTAGGGAAATAACATGCAGAGATGTGTACACGAACACAAAGACAAGATGGCACATAGAAAGGAGAATGTGGTGCAATCAAATATGACTTATGCTAAGACTGGTCACTGAGAAAATATAGCAATAGCAAGGCACAACCTCTCACCTTTTCATCCAAATGTTGTGAAGTTGAATACTGGATGGCAGTCACTCAAGGAGAAGCACAGTGACACAAAGGAACTCATACCTGAAGAAAGACAACGAGAAATACAATCTCAGTGGTAGTCTCTCTTGATTCAGACTATGACGGTCTCTCAATTCTGCATATGGAGACAACAATATGGATTGAAGCATAAAATCTTGGACTTGGACACCTGGTGTATGGCCATTTGCAATCTAAATGAAAGCATTAAAGTAGAGCATCTTTAAGCATTGTTGAAGCCATGATAAATCAATTATGAGACATGAAGAGGGAATAATGTGCAAATCGATGATAAAGCATCAATCCTTCTATCTTGAGTAAAAATAAGAAGAGCATTATGATAGGGGGAGTCACAGACCCATGAAAATCTACCATTCATGAATAATAGAAAAAGTTTGATAGGGGGAGTCCTAGAGCACTCCTTTTCCATTGATGTCAAAGGGGAAGAGAAGAAGAATATTGCCATCAATAACAAAGGGGGAGATTGTTGACCTAGGTTGTCATTGATGTCAATATGGCAATATTCTAGATATTAGAGGATAACATGAAGCCAAGGGGAAGCTGACCAGATCCATGAAGAGATAGGAGCAAGGCCATCAGGATAGCCAAGCCATAAGAAAGAGGAGTTACCAGAGGAGGCATATCGAAGCATATTACAGGATATCATAGCAAGAGAGGCATATCGAATAAGGCAGAAGCCATCAAGGCATCAAGGTATAAGAGGAGGTCTTTGAAAGACACTGCCAAGCCAGAGGAGCCACATTGGAGCATTACATGTAATACATGCCCAAGAAGAACCAAGAGGAAACTATAAGGAGGAGCCATATATATATATAGATATAGATAAGATATAGATATAGATATAGATATATATATATATCTATATCTATAGATATATATATATATATATATAGTATATAGATATTATATATATATATATATTATATATATATATATATTATAATATATATATAGATATATATATCCCAAAATAGAGTTAGCAGAGCTACAAGAGCAAACAGAGCAAGCAGAAAAGAGCATATATATATGCCAAAGAAGAACAGAGAAAATAGAGGACGCACAGAGCAATCGGAGAGCATATGAGGGCGCAGAGATATATATGCATGCATTTAACAGTTATCGGGAGCTATAGGGAGAAATGTATGCAAATGAGCTATTGGAGGTGGAAGACTTTGCTATATGGCAAATACACTATGGAGGCGGAAAGTGGACTTGAAACTTTATGCACAGGAGTGTTGAGTCATATCAGGTCCAGCACATAATATTATATCGCATCAGCACTTTAGGAGCGAGAGTTACAATGTGTCAAGAGGTCCATTGTGATTGCTGATAGAGATTAATGATGTCGCATTGGACCTCCGCCAAGGGAAACCCCCAATTGTGATACATATACACATGGACCCACCGCAACATTGTGCTATGGGTTAATAATGTATTGCATCTGCCCATCGCAATGCTACACAGAGGGTTGTCTGACTACAAGCACCAATTGTGATTATATTGCGGACCTGATACAGTATAGATGCGGGTATAAAATTTCCTGAAGTCCACCCTTTAGCCATTTTTGCCTGTTTTTGCTCATATTTCATGCGTAATTGAATTTTTGGCTTGCACGGCGTTTGGAGGCAGAAATACATTAAGGAACGGTCCCGATAGTTTAGGAGGTTGAACTAACGCTTGTTGCGATTGTAATAGAATGTTGCATGTCTATTACATTGTAAAGCCCTATGTATGTCAAATAATTATTGATAGAAGGAGTGATGTTATAGGTTTTAACTGGTAATAAGTATTCTATGTATATTTGGCCCTCTCTCATGAATTAACATGTCCGATGAGTAGGAATAGACAGAGGAAACTGAAAGCCAGGAAGCCGAAGAAGAAAATGAGCACAGAGGAAATGACAACAACCGAGGAGGAAGCTGATAGGATAAGCTAGGGTTGAGGAAGCTAAAGGGCCAGTGAAGACAGGAAATCGGGAGACAAATGCATGGAGAATGAATAATAATAGAAAAAACAGAGAATAGAGCAGTTGAATGTTGTTGAAATAAGTTGGAGGAAACAGAGGCTGTGTGAGGGTCCAACAGAACAGAAAGAGGGTCCAGCAGAACAAAAAGAGGGACGAAGGACCAATAGGATAGTAGACAATCGAAGGGGAGAAGTAGCCAGTAGAGAAGAAGTCATGCTGAAGGATTCAAAGTGTCATTAGAATAGATGCTTGAACAGAAAGTTGTTCTTTATACAGAGCTTAGTGCAGCTAACAGTAGACTGACTAAAGCTGTGTGAAGACAGTATCAAAGAGCACAAAGGCTATTGGACACTCTGTGTGGGTAGTATGAAGAATTGGGAAGACTCCTTCATAATAAGACTGGTTGTCATTGATGTTGTAGCTTGGAGACTACAGTGAAGCTATAAACATATAAAACTCAGTAGAGAAGAGCTCTGAGAGCAGAACATTACTATGAAATGTGCCTTGACAAGATTGGGTTAGAACCCTTGGGGCTGGTGCCTCAGAAGTAAGTAGGAATGGATTCCTTGGGGCTGATGCCTCAGAAGTAAGAAGGATAGGGGTCCTTGGAGTTGATACCTTAGAAGTAAGTGGGATAGGAGTCCTTGGGGTTGATGCCTCAGAAGTAAGAAGGATTGAAGTCGTTGGGAGTTGGTGCTCCTAAGTCCAAGGTTGGTACCTTGGAAAAATAGAGTTCGAGCTCTGGAGGTTGGAGCCTCACCAAAGTTCAAGTTGGTTCTTGGCAACCGATTGCAACCATCTATATATTGTGACTATTTTACTGCAAATATTATATTAATAAAAACATTTATTATTGTTGTTTATCTTTGGTTTTGAACATATATGTTTTAACTGGTAAAACAATAGTTGGAAAAAGAGATACTGATTCACTCCCCCTCTTAGTATTTCTGACACTCTCTGACATCAAAGTCGGCCATCGCGCTTGCACCTTCTATATCAAATGTTACTCCATACAATCACCCCATGGGGATGATTTTCTGTTAGTTCTCCATTCTAAGTTGAATCAAAGACCACTACAATGCAGGTATCCTCGTTCTTTAGCATGTTTGTTTCAGTCATACATTTGCATTAGACCCCAAATCCAAAATGACTTGGTCCATCTCATAATCATCGATCTTCACAGTTAGCCTCATCTCACTCCTTGTTCGTGCCTTATGTTTTCCAATCTTTCTGACCACCCGGTGTCCATCAAGGACCTTCTCATTGTTGGTGCATTTTTTTATTAATTCATGCAGGCCTTCCATAGCTTTTCTATCGTGCAACAACTTTATGTAGGTTTCCAAAAATGTAGTGAGCACAGAGGGATCAACCTTTGCAGGCGCGCTAGTTTCTAGCACCTTGTTATGACTTCCTAAGGTGGAGGCCTCAACAAAGCTCTTCTTGTATTCCATAAATGTTTTCTTCATGCAATTAAGATCAAATCCCACTTCCTTCTCTTGGGCCTTGCAGACCCATCCGTCCTCTTCAAGCTATTTAACTTATCATCACCAGTCATTATTCTACTTCTCAGCACTATGTTCACGTTTTGATCTTCCTTGTGGGGCTCAAATCTCATCATCTGTAATTTTTGCACAAGTTGTTGAGGCAGTCCTTTCCTCTCTTGCATTTTAGATATCAACATCAGGCTTTCTTCTATAGTATGGTCAAACTAGTTGTAGTATTGACATGACAGGCATGTCTGATTTTGACACTCTCGCACATAGTGCCTTGGCTCTTCGCAATTGTAGCAGATGACCTGACAATGGCCTCTACCAGCCCCTCCTCCTCCTTGGCCCTTTCCTCATCCCTGATAACCTCTACGTACTCCTTCAGCGCCCTATTCTGGAGGCCAAGTTTCTGCCTACATCCAGTATGTAGGCATTCAATCCATCATCAGCTCATAGTTGTGACAATGCCACTCATCATGGCCCACCGATTTTCAGAAGTTACAGAACAACTGTTGGGGTGTCTGGATGAACTTTTGAAGTAAATGAAAATTATCCATCACATGTTTTCCAACAACCTGACAAATAGTGCACCATAGCGCAACCCCCACTCTCGGCCCTGCTAGGGCTTCTTACTTCAGTGGAACTGGTCCCCCTCTTGTAATATAATTTGAGTATGCTGGACAATGGTCCTTATTGTGCCCCTAGCTCTTGCACTTCAAACACCAGACTTCTGCGCACACCTCTAGTTTTGTCTCCTTGTCTTCTTCAAGCTCTACATTCTAATTGCAATCTCTGTAACTGAGAGTGGATCCGCTGCACCCCCAAGGTCGCATCCTGAATAGGCATTGCATGCAACCTCAGCACAATTTCCAAAGCTTCTGGTTAGGTTCCTATCTTCTGCTATGATAGAGAAATTCTCAGGTGGGGCAAAAGCGAAGTTATAAACCATTCATAATGCTGACTATCTATGAGCTGCATGTTAGCTTCTCGAATCTGACACTTCAACCTTTGATCTAATTCCCAAGGCGTCTCCTTGACCCTCATCATAATTTCCTTGAACCCAATTACAAATTGTGAGTCAGACTTAGGCTTACTAAATTCCTTGTTCAAAGCCGCCTTAGTCTCTGCTAGTGATGCAAGAGGATTATCAGAACAATACTTAATATACCAAGTTAGCACGCGATCCTGCAGAGCGGTAACCAATTGTGCCTTATTTATGTTATCATTAGTGATCTATTGCGTTGTCCACAAGCATTCGCAACAAACCAAAACTACTTTGTATCTTCACTCTTGATGCCCTTGAAAATCAGCAACTTCATTGTGTTCGCCATGTTGAATGGTGGAGGTGGAGGTGGAGGTGTGGGCGAAGGTGTATGTAGTGGAGGTGGAGTGGATGGATGGTGTGTTCACAAAAAACCCTGTGTTATCAGCTGGACAACACTTCGTGGCGAAACTTGCACCAATCCTTTGTCATCGCTTGAAGGAGGTCTGATTAACAGACTATATCCTGGACCTGATCTTTCTCAATTTCTAAAGAGTCTTCCACTTGACGTAGCTCTCAACATCAAGGCAATGGCATAATTGTTTTTTCACATAACAACACTTTAGTCCAAGTATTCAATGATCTTAAATACTTAGCTTGTGGTCCTTTAAAAAAAATTCGTTCCACTTTGCTATAGCTTACCAAGGTATCAACTACAGATTTTGTAACAAATCCTCCCTGAATCCGATCGAGCCAATGATCAACAGCCCACGGGATCTTATTTTCAAGGCCTCTAATTGTCACACTAGTTCTGGAGTCCACACTATAGGACTATCGAACTTCCACCTTCCTTGGCTGTCTGTTGATTTAGCCAACCATTCATACAGCTCAATGGGTAAGGTGTAGAAGAAGATCTTGTGTATTTTTGTATACAAATACCTATTCCACCACTCTTCCTTTGATAGGTGTA
Organism: Pinus taeda; assembly: GCA_000404065.3. Classification (NCBI taxonomy): domain Eukaryota; kingdom Viridiplantae; phylum Streptophyta; class Pinopsida; order Pinales; family Pinaceae; genus Pinus; species Pinus taeda. The sequence continues at coordinate 39,233 of APFE030750803.1, read as the reverse complement.
GATTCCTATTTTCTTGCACCGCGAACTGGTGAATCTTCTGATCCAACCACTTTTCAATTTCTTTCTTGGTCGGATTCCAGTGATGCGACATCACACATATCTTTCAAGAAGATCCCGGTCCTGACAACAGAACCATTTGTTGGCTTAGGGGGTCCTAACCTAGGTTCAGAGTTAGTTGCGCCAACCAACAAATCCCTACACTACTGGCCCTTTCGAAAAAAACCCGTGTAGTGCAAGCTGCAATCTCAATCGAAGCAGTATGGGGGGATGCAAGAACCAAGTTTTTGTATCCAGAGACTAGTGTGATGTCTTCCAGCACCTTAGATCTGCCTTCGTGCAGATCAATACACTCTGAGGGCTCACTACTGCAACTCTTTCAAAATGGTCTTTAGACCTTTGTGAAGGTCTACGATCAGTCTTTGCGGACCTTTAATAGTCGATCTATCTACTTACGCACATCACAGAGTAGTCTTAAATTAGGGTTCACACATATTTACTTAAGTTATTAGTAATCCTCAGAGAATTCATCAGAGTCTTTGCAAAACTACTTAAACATGCTTTATGGACATCATTAACAGTTATTCAACAGAATCACGCAACATTCAATCAATATCCCATAAAACAAAATATTCATAAACAACATATAACATTAGCAAAAACAGATATAAAACAGATATACACAAGAATTCTTTAGTAACTGCCTTTATTTATCTTCAATTGAGGATTAAAAAATCAAGGCTACCCTACACACTTAGCTGCATGGATCCACACACTCAGTTGCAGACTCTACCTAGACCTCTACGCACTCAGCTGCAAAGCTTTTCTTCCCCTATCTAACCCACTTCTCTTTGCTAGCACTTGCTAGCCATCATCGATTACTATCAAAACATATCTTAGACTCTCTAAGACACACCTATTTATAGCCTTTTTCATACAATGCCATGGTCTGCGGACCATGGGTGAATCTCAAAACTGACTCATACTTTAAATAAAACAAGGGGATAAACCCCTTTGACTCCTACTCTTCTACATGCTCCACATCCACAAATCATAGAGAATTTATATTAACTATAAAAATGTACCAAAAATTGGGTTATCTTAACCCCAAAACTGACCCAAGGGACGCCATCCCAACATTGGCCCTGACAGAGAGCCAACATCTTGTGTTCTTGTTTTATGTTTTTATAGTAGTTTGATGAAGTAAAAACATATGTAATAAGAAGAAGAAGAAGAATAAGCTAACAAGAACAGTAAAAATACTCCACAAATTTTTATCATGTAATGAAGAATCACACTACAATACTTTTCCCTAGATTCTTCAACAGAAATAAATATCAGTGACCTCTATTTCAAGCTCTTGATCCTCCAACGTGAATAGTTGGAGATATACATCCCACCAACTGATTAGGTGCTTCAATAACTCAGGTCGTGATATGTTCCCGGGAATCATGAAGAACTTGAGAAATCTGCATACTCGTAGGGAATCAATACAATCTTGATCCTACATAACCTAATGGTCTTGAGCTTCATGACCCCTTTATTGCCATTCAATAACCATTATGGGATGGTTATCCTATGGAAAATCAATAAACCAACATTTCATGAGCATCCATGGGAGAAAATCCAAGATAATTTTTTTTACGTGGAGAATTTCACTTTAAAAAATTACCTCGACACCAGTGCATCTGTTTATGGATTTTCTCACCCTGCTAGTGCAAGGGCCTAATTGACCATAGGGTGAGCAATGCAAGTCCTATGGATGAAACCTATGCTGGTCACCCACGATATGAATTTTTTTCAAGTCTTCCTTGCATCCTATCCTATGGATTAAAATTCATGAAATGGCTACCAAAATGAAGGGAAGGGACAAATCTCTTACCTGTAACAAGCATCTCGACAAATGGCATCCTGGATTGTTCATGCTCCTTGCCTCAAAATCGAGGTAAAATGAGGTAAAAATGTTCTCACAATTGAAAATTGGTAAAATGGTAAAAATAACTTACTTTTTTCCCTATTTATAAGTTTTAAATAATACTTTTACCAAATTAGGGCATATTTTACTCATTTTTTAATATTTTCCTCAAAATTGGTAATGTGATTTTCCTTATGCTGTGACAGGTCATATATTCTTGGTGACGATGATTTATCTTGACTGATTTGACAAGTTTTATTTTATCACTTTTTCATACTCGTAAAAATAAATGAAATAACGACCCACTTGAGTCATCTTTAAGCTCTTTTCTGACTCGAAAAAAATGAAAATATTGTTGAGTACTTGCCGTTTCGAACTCATAAAAGTAAATGAAATGACGTCTACTCAGTATAATTTTAACACTTTTCTGGTCTAAGATATACTATTGTACGAAAAAAGGAATACCTTAGTTGAACATGGCTAAGAGCTTCTCTTAGATATTGTTTTCTACCTTTTCGGGTTCAAGAGATGATTTACGAAAAGTGACCTTTGGAGTTTTCTTTTTCGCTTCTTTTTCAAACTCTCTAAACATCAAAAATATGCCTAGATTCACCTCTGTCGGAGTCATAAAACTTAAACAATGCAGGACTTGTCACCATGATGAGATTGAGTTTCTCTTTCCTAGGGCTCGTAAAACTTACTAGGATGTATTCATCTAAAGGGTGAACTTATATGTCATGCATATGATATCCCCTTCAGCCTTGTGATAAAAAATATATGGGATACTTGCCAGAAATGGTGTGCGGAAAAGTGAAAGTGATCATCTCTTGTATTATGTAAAGGAAACATGTCGCTCTTGAACATGAAACTCATCTATTGCTCGTGTAAGGTTTGAGACATACTCACTTGGTCACTTGCCTTCTTGGGTTTGGGAAATCCATTTTTTGTCTCGTCATCATGACCTCTGATCCTATGTTGAGTCAAAAGTTGCAAAACTTCACAGTCGTGTCACTGATATGTTCAAGATAAGTCCTATCTACAGTTATTTATTGCCTATACATTATCTGAATTTCTACCACAGTCTTGAATCACACTCATCTACTCTACTATATCCTTTTATTTCATGTCGATGATGTGGGATTCATTATGGCCCTCCTTCGACATATCAATTCCTGTTGAATTTAGCTCATTATCTAGGAAGATGATCTATAAACTCCCTTCTAGTACCTTAGAGCTTGCATGCCTCAATGGCAAGTTCTTCACATTAGATGATAGGTTTACATCATTGACCTTCCATTGGTTAATTCCATGGCTATTCGACTTCAACTTCATTATTCACATTCATGGATTGTGTTGATTGTACCTTGAGAGTGATTATCATTATTGGTGGTTTCTCTCGTGCATGTTAATGGTTTACATCATTGACTAGTAATCAGGTGGATTTCTATCATGTTTGACTTCAACACATCTATTCACATGTTAGAATTTGTACATTGATTGGGTCGAGATGGAGCGCAAAACCCTGGATATTGTCTAATAAAGTCCAATTTGTGTGGAGTTATGAGTTATTCATGATTGTACACATGTTTCCTCTAGACGAATGGCTGGGACCATACTGTGGGTCCATATTCATGATCCTTTTTATTTGGGTGGTATGACCATATTGAGGGCCTTTGCACATGATCCCTCCTATTTAGATGGCTGCGTCCATACCACAGATTCATGTATTATTAGATGCCTATTCATGTATCATTAGGCATGATCATCAGAGATGTCAGATATGTATATGTATATGTATATGATTGATTTTCAGGTCTCCTCATGGTGTTGTTATCGTCCTTGCACTGACTTGTAAAGAATCTCATCCATCACTCCTTATTCTGCCTTCATGCTTTAGGAGGGAATCTATTACACATTATTTTGTCACACCTCCTGTTCACTTCCTGTTTCATATCTCGAAGTGCCAAAACATTGAATACTATGCAACATATCCATCATGATATATAGACCAAAGCCTCCCTAAAGAATAAAAGGAAAGCTTCCCTAAATCCATTCTGAATAAGGTTTCCTAAAAACCTAATTTTTGGCATTAGTGTGTTTTTCTCCACTTCCTTTCCATGTTAATGGAAGGTTACACAGTTATACACTAGCACTACCAGTGTGGGTTTTCATAGGAAAACTCATGCTAAACCTCTTTTGGCAGTTTTCCCCAAACTAGAGGAGAAGCTTCGCCCACTAGAACCTTCGGGAATAGCGAGATGGAAATTGGTTTTTGTTGATATGGTTGAGCTCTCCCATTTGGACCTGTTGATCTTATCATCATGAGCTTTCCCCTTGATATGTGGACCTTCCTCCCTCTTTTTTGGATCCCTAACTCCCTCTCCCTTGCTATAAATTCACTCCCTTCCATCCCCAAATGGTTGGTCATTGATTACTGCATCCCTATGTTGAGATTATGCTTACATGTTACCCATTCTATCTTGGAGAAGGAGTGCCTGAAGATTATTTTCTTGGATAGGTTGTATGCTTCCCTTTTTAGCTTATTAATATATGCATCTGATGTTCACTTTCCATAATTGTGCAAATGTTTATACTATTAGCTTAATGTTCCTTGATCTATTAAGTAGTTTATGTTTGATGTATGCCATTTATGCTTGTGTATTTTTCATAGCTCTTTGATCTTTCTTGCAAGTACTCAGATTTGAAGGACAAGTACGGAGTGAGGCCTGGAACGAAAGATTCAGAGCCATCTCCAAGGATCGAGTGATTGGCATCCAAGCAAGGTAGGTTTCTCCTTCTCTCCACATTTTACGAACATATGTTAGGAAAGTGTATGTTAGTTTGTTTAGCTTGTTGCTAGACCCACTCATTGGGCTAGAGGGATCACCCTTGTCTGTAGAGGAGATTTTCATTCACAACAAAATATGCATGTCAATCATGTGGGATTCATTATGGCTCTCCTTTGATAGATCACTTCCTCTTGACATCAGCTCATTATCCAGGAAACAAATCTAGAAAATCCCTTCCAGTACCTTAAATCTTTCATACCTCAATGGGAATTTCTTCGCATTCAATGACAGGTTTACATCATTGACCTTTGATCGGATGATTGCACAGGGGTTCAACTTCAGCTTCATTATTCACATTCATGGATTATGTTGATTGTACCTTGAGATACATTGTCATTATAGGTGGTTTCTCTCATGCCTATTAATAGTTTACATCATTGACTAGTAATCAGGTGGTTTTCTATCATCTTCAACTTCAACACATCTATTCACATGTTAGAATTCGTACATTGATCAGGTCGAGATGGAGCACAAGACCTTGGATTTTGTCTAATAAATTTTAGGTTGCGTGGAGTTATGAGTTATTCATGATTATACACATGTTTCCTCTAGACAGACGGTTGTGACCATATCATGGGTCCATATTCACCTTTTTATTCGGGTGGATGTGACCATACAGAGGGTCTTTGCACATGATCCCTCATATTCAGATGGCTACGTCAATATCACATATTTATGTTTTATTAAATTCTTATTCATGTATCATTAGGCATGATCATCAGACATGTTAGATATGTATATGTATATTTATATGCTTGATTCGTAGGTCTCCTGATGGTGTTTTTCTTGTCCTTGCAACTGACTTGTAAAGCATCTCAACCATCACTCCCTATTCTGCCTTCATGCTTTAGGGGGCATCTGTTACACAATAGATTTTCACACCTCTTGTTCACTTCCCATTTTGTATCCCAAAGTGCCAAAACATTTACTAATATGCAACATATCCATCATGATATCCAAACCAAAGCCTCCCTAAAGAATCAATGGAAAACTACCCTAAATCTATTTTGAAGAAGGTTGCCTAAAAACCTAATTTTTGGCATCAATTCATTTTGCTCCACTACTTGTCCATGCTAATGGTAGGTTGCACAGTTATACACTAGCATTTCTAGCATGAGTTTTCATAGGAAAACCCACGTTGAACCTCTTCTGGTAGGTTTTCCCAAACTAGAGGATAAGCTTTTCCCACTAGAACCTTCAGAAACAACAAGCTAGATATTGGTTGTTGTTGATATGGTTGACATCTCCCATTTTGACCTCTTGATATTATCATCATGGGCTTTCCCCTTGAGATGTGGACCTTCCTCCCTCTTTTTTGGATCCCTAAATCCCTCTCCCTTCCTATAAATTATCTCCCTTCGATCCTATTGTCTAAGTAAATCCTCTCTGTGGACAAAGACGATTCCTCTAGCCCAATGAGTGGGACTAGCAATCTACGTTACAATCTACAAGACACTTTCCTAAATTATGATCAAAATGAGAGAAGAGGAATATTTTGAGTGAATGTCCAAGTCCAAGCTTAAGCTCTCCAATCACTCCTTCTCCAAGCCAAATGAGTAGCATGTAGGCACTATCTCAGCATAAGGGTGCAAATAATCATAGACCAACCATTTGGGAATGGGAGAGGATGAATATATAGTTAGGGAGAGGGAGTTAGGATCTCTTCAAAGAAAGGGGAAGGCCCTGACCTCAAGGAAATAGCTCATAGGGATAAGACCAAAGGGAAATATTGGGAGAATTCGACCACAGCCACACCGAACAACCTCTAGCTCATCGTTCTAGAAGCCTCTAGATCAAAATCTTCTTGTCCTCTTTGGGAAAACTTGCCTTTAAGGGATCATCACAAGTATCCAAGTAAAAAGCGTGAGGCTAGTATAGCATAACTTGCCATCAACACTATTTTCCAGTGTCATAGTCGTGTTGGTCCTGAAATTAGGGTTTTAGAGCTTACTTCTTCAGGGAAAGCTCAAGGCATATTTCTATCAGTGTTTCACGGAGGATCTGAATTGCATATGAAGATGGGTACACTGCATGATTGCCAAGTTTCTTGCTCTTAAGTGTATGACATAGGGAAGTGTAGGAGGTGTGAGAAAATATTGTGTAATAGATTCCCCCTAAAGCATGAAGGCATAGTAGGGAATGATGGATGAGATACTTTACGATCTTTTTCAACGATGAGAAAAAACACTGTCAGGAGACTTGCAAATCAACGATGCATATACATATACATATCTTATATCAAAATATGAATCCACGGTATGGACGCAGCCATATAGATAGAAAGGACTATGTGAAAATATCCATAGCATGGGCAAAACCATCTTAATGAAAAGGATCATTTGTAAGTCTAAGATCCAAGGTAAGGATGCAGCCACCTGATATAAAAGGATGATCACCATCATAAACATAAAGTCCCATGGTATGGTCACACCCATCCATATAGAAGAAACAGGTGTATAATCATGAACAATACATAACTCGACACGACCTCAGTCATATTATACAAACCGAGGATCTTGCGCTCCATCCCTAAGCCGATCAAAGTACGCATTCTAACATGTGAATGAATGTGTTGAAGTCGAACATGCTATAAAACCACCTTATTCCTGGCCAATGATGTGGACCATTAACAGGCAGAAGAGGAACCAGCAATAATGACAACAACTCTCAAGTTACGATAGTACAATCCGTGAATGTGAAAATGAAGTTGAAGTTGAACACTCATGGAATCATCCGATCAAAGGCTAGTGATGAAAACCTATCATCTGATGTGAAGAACCTACCATTAAGGCATGCAAGCTCTAAGGTACTGAAAGGGAGTCTCTAAGTCAACTTCCTGGATAATGAGCTGAAACCGACAGGAAGTGACCTGTCGAAGGAGGGCCATGATGATTCCCCCATCATTGACATGAAACGAGGAATAAAGTAGAATGAATGAGTATGATCCAATACTATAGCAAAAGGGTCAGACAATGTATAAGTAATAAACTGCAGATAGGACTTCTCTTGAACATATTGGCGACACGACTCCGGAGTGTGGCATCATTTGACTCAACATAAGACCAAGGGTCATGATGATGAAATGGAATAATCATATGAGAGGCAAAATGGATCACCCAAACCTGGAAAGACAATTGAATGAGTGAGGATATCCCAAACCTAACATAAGAAATAGATGAGTGTCATGTTCAAGAGCGACATGCTGCCTATACAAGAGATGTTTTACTTTCATTTTCCCCACTATTTCTAGAAAGTACCCCAATTATTTTTTATCACAATCTTGAAGGGGATATCATATTCTTTTCATGTAAGTTACTTCTTCAAATGAATCCATCCTAGTAATTTTTATGAGCTCTAGGAAGGAGAAACCCGGTCTCGTCATGGCGACAAGTATTTCACCTTTTATTTTTTTACGAGTCTGACAGAAGAATAACTAGGTATCTTTTTCATATCTAGAAAGTTTGAAAAAGAGATGAAAAATAAAACTCCATAGTGTCACTTTTCGTAATTTGTCTCTCGAATATGAAAAGGTAAAAAATAATATTCAAGAGAACCTCTTGACCATGTTGACCATTGGTGTACCTTTTTCATAAATATTCAATATCAACCCAAAAAAGAGCTATACGTATACTGAGAAGACATCAATTCATTTAATTTAATGAGTTCGAAAAGACAAGCACTCATTTTCATATTTCGAGTGTCAGAAAAGAGCTTAAACATGAATCCAGGGGGGTTCCTTTTTCATTTATTTTTAATGAGTCCGAAAAGAGATAAAACAAAAATTCGTTGAATCGGTAAAAAATGATCACTATAACCACCAAAAAGAACCTATAACTGCACAAAGACAAACACACATCATTAATATTGAGGAAAATAATAAAATATTGGAAAAAATGTGTTTAAAACTTATAAATAGACCAAAACTTATAAAACTTATAAATTGGAGAGTGCATTTTACCCTATTTTCCTTTATTCTTCAGGCAAGCAATGTGGGAGATCCAGGGCACCAATTCATGAACTGTCGACTACAGGTAAGAGATCTTCCTTTTCTCTTGCTTTTGATTCTAATTTCATACCATTTAATAGGATTTTTGCTGGTTAAAAGGGAGGATTTCATTTTTTTAAATTAGGGGGCGACCAATGCAAGTCTTCTCATTATATCTGCATTGATCACCCCTAAGCCCAAAAGGCTCTCATGCTTCCAGTGCGAAAACAATTAAAACAATCGTACTGGATGTAGGGTAGAAAAAAGAAAGAGAAATCCTCTCCCTTGATCAATTTTTTTTATTTTTCGATCCGCGGAAAGGCATCCAATAAATGTATATGGTTTGTTTGCAGGAGATTTTGACAACATGGTCATCGAATGGAAGGAAAGGGGCCATGAGTCAAAATATCACTAGGTTGCCCAAAGTGTTGAATGTGTCAATGCTTTGAGGGAGTGTAGGTTATTGAAATTCTTCCAAACCTCACGACTTAGAGCTCAAAATGAGATGATACTATTTGATTAGTCTATGGGATGTTGATCGGTAGATTTTCATTATTGGAGACCAAGAACTAGAGCTAGAAGTAGCTAATATCTACTTCATTACTAGATTGTCCAAAAGAGGGGAAAGAGTCCAACTCTTTGGATCCTGTGGTGGAGGTGAGGGGACCAATACCTTAATCAGAAGGCATTTCTTAGGTGTAGAGACAACAATGAGCGGGAAGATGAAGATAGCAACCATTGAAAATCTTCCCTTGAGGACAATTTAACACATCATGGCCCATATATCTAGGGCATAGGATTTGCATGAAATATTGAAATCACAATTTCAGTACACAATAGCTTTCCTTCCTCCAACAGTGTTCAACTGGTGCGAGGGAATATTGGTCAACATGAAGAGACAACTGATCAAAGGCAAGTTGGAAACATTGAAGCAATTTGTCTTTGGTTCGATTTTGATCACTTTCTTTTTGCATCGTGTGCCCCTATTTCGGTACCAGTGGGTAGAGGTGGTGGATCCAGCTCCACAAGATCTGAGGTTGCTCAGATGGAGTGAGATCATGCCTCATGGAGGAGGGGGCTAGTGGATGCATTTCCCTCCATCGTTCTTTGGTTGGTTGCACCAACAACAAATCATTGTGGATGACTATGCCTATGCAGGCATGAACTTCAGAGGAGATCCAGATCTTCCTCTACCACTGGGTGAATAGTGGACCGATGCAGGTAAAACTTTTTTTTGGATTTTTTCAAGTTTTATGAGTTTTTTTCTGTTTAAAATGTATCCAAGAGTTTTCATAAATGTGCGGATGTAGGACCAAAAAGGCCTTCTAGCATGTCGCCAATAGCACGGCGAGTAGAATGTCAGATAAAATATGCTCCATACAAGGAAGGAGAAAATCCTATGGTAGAAATGGAACGAAATATGGAAGTGATTACCTGAGGGATTCCAGAATATGTGACTATAGATGACGTGCCACTACGATACGAAAGGCATACAGTAGGAGTGTCTACGATACTATATCGGATGTTAGGTTGAGTGATTAGAGTTGTTTCATGCTATCACGAGCACCATGTGGGGCCTTTTCTAGTCGTGTTTTTCGCAATGTTGTAGGCTTTGACAGCCATGTGTCCCAAAACACTTATTTTTTATTTTTTGATGAACAAACTTTAAAAGATGCTATATATATATATATATACATATGCATGTTTTTATCTTCTACTTATGTGTTCATGTATCATGATGATGACATGATCAATTTTATAAGTTATGGAAATGTCTATCAATAACATAATTTGCTAATGCATCTGTTAGTGTATTCAAATTCTGTGGAATGTGCTAATATGTGATATAATCAAAATTTCTTTCTAGTAATCAAATACGTAGATACATACGCAAAATTTGTGGATTTCTTACTGAGTAATGACTATTCAATTGTAACACAATGAGTTGTGAATCTAACTTAACAACTAGATCTATAATGCCAAGAGAAATTGCTTCTGATAATAGTTCAATAACTGCACTGTACTCAGTAATATTATTAGTTGTTCGCCTGAGGAAAATACTTTGTAAATCGATCAACTCACCATCAGGGGCGTAGAGTGCCCAAGCTGTGGAAGAAAGATTTTGTGTGCTATGACAAGCACTATCAGCAAAACCAACATAATGGTTTGACAACATCTGCAAACTGAGTGGAATACAAGTTAAGCGAAGGAAACAAATCTGCAAAGAAAACAATCACACCAAAAATCAAAACTGCACACCAATGAATTCACACACTAATGTACAAAAGTAATTACATGAAATTCATGCATAATACTTTTTTAGATAAAGCCCATTACGGGGTTGTGATAACGCATTACCTTCTCAATCAACCAACTCATAGGCACCTTTTTGCAAGACACATTTAACAATGTATTTCCCGTGCCACATAGGTTCGAACTTCCCAACTCCGAATTTATCGTTGGCTTGGTCATACAACAAGACCAAGTCACCTTCAGCAAAAACTCATGGAGAAACAGTTTGATCAAAATGAGCTTTAACTCATTTTTTTGTGCTTCGATTACCATCGCAGCAATACGATGGGTCTCATCAAGCCTCTCAAGATAAAGTAACCACTCCTCTTCAGGTGAAGTATTGGGGAGTAGCTCGATAGCTAGTTTTAACAAAGGAATTCAACACTTGATCGAGAGTGTCGCCTCTAAATTATATACCAACTGGAATGGCATGAAACCAATGTTTGTCTTAGCCAAGGTTCAGTAAGGCCAAAGAGTCGAGAATAGCATGAGATTCCAATCCTTTTTATGCTTCCCAATGGTTCGTTGAAGCATAGTAATCAAGACTTTGTTAATTGCTTCAACTTGGCCATTGGCCTATGGGTAGTAAGGAGTTGAGCTATCATGGAAAAGACCCAACTGAGAAGTCAGCTCTACCATCATGTACTAATGAAAATGTGATCTGTGATCAGTGAAAATGCCTTGAGGGATGCCAAAACGGGCCATGACATGGTTAAAGAGGAACTAAGAAATAATGATACTGTCAACATTATATGTGGGCATCGCCTCAACCCATTTAGTAAAATTATCGACGGTGACGATGATATAGACATGCCCCCTGACCGAGTTAGGGTTACACGTCATGAAATATATGCCCCATTTAGCAAATAGACCAATGGTAATGACTAGGTGTAAGGGTGCTAGTGGGGCACGTTGTTTGCGGTTATAAATTTTACATTCATGGCACTGTTGAATTGTCAAAATACAATCTTTGAAGATAGAGGGCCAGAAATAACTAGCGTGAAGGATCTTATGAGTAGTTCCATAGCCTAACATGTGACCACCACATGCCCTAGAGTGGCAATCATTCAAGAATCATTGAGACTCTTCAAGTGTTATACATCTGTGAAGAACAGAATCAACACCAACTCGGTACAACGCATCACCAATAATCTGATAAGGTTGAGACTGATGTAGGATGTGGTATTGGTCTGATTGAGACAACTCGGATATGAAATTTTGGGCCTAAAAATAAACAATAATATCTTTTTACCATGAGTCGAGAATGTTGATGAGAAACAAAGTTTCATCATGAATTAGCTCAGTAAAATCAGTGGAGGTGTTTGTAGAAGGAAGGGCACATATCAATTCAGCAAAAACGAGTGGCTTCTTCAATTTGGTAGCAGTGAACTCCAAATAAAACTCTTGCAGGATAAGAATCTGTTTAGAGTATTTTCCCCCAAGAAAATGATGAGTCAAAATATAAGTCATCGGGTTATAGTAAAAAATCACTGTGGTCTTCTGTATAACAATGTAATGGCGAAATCGTTGAACATCATGGACTGCTGCGAAGAAAATTTTATCAACATGAGCATATTAAGTTTTAGTATCAATAAGATTTTGACTCAAATAATAAACCACATGTTCATTTCCATTGTCATCATCCTAGACCAACACCATAGCAATGGTATTATTAGTTGTGGCCAAGTATAGGAAATAATTGCGGCAATAGTCAAGGGGATGCAATAAAGGAGCATTGATGAGTGTTTTCTTTAGAGCATCAAAAGTTTTTTGGGAAATTTCATCCCAAAGGAATGGGATCCCCTTCTTAAGCAAGTGAGTAAATCCCTTGGAAAGATCAACATAATTAGGGACAAAGCGACCAAGAAAATTAGCTTTTCCTTGCAAAATCTACAATTCTTGCAGTGACAAAGGAGGGGGTAAATTTAAAATAGACCCAACTTTCAGAGGATCTATTCAGATGCCTTCTTTGGACACAACAAAACCCAAGAGCTGACCATATTCTATGGAGAAGACACATTTATGTGGATTGAGATGGATATTATAATGTCAACAACGTAGAAAAATTGTTCAAAGGTGGTATGGATGGTCATGACACTTAGCAGTATGAGTTGGTAAGTCGTCTAGATAAGGTTGAACAATGTGTTTAAAATCATGAAAGGAATATGGAATTTCTCTCTGGAAGGTAGCACCATTGTGTTTTATACTGAAAGGAGCTTCTTATAAGCAAAATTCCCCCATGGACAGATGAAAGCAGTCTTTTGTTGATCAGCAGGTAATATGTTAATTTGGTTGTAACCAAAAAAACCATCCATAAAAGAGAAGATCTCACTCCCATCACACCCATCATTTATTTGATCAATAAAGGGAGTGTGATAGTTATATTTAGGGCATGCGCAATTGATGTCGCGGTAATCAAAACAAACTCAGATTGTTCCTTGATTTTTAGTAACAAGTACGATATTAGAAACCCAATCTGTCAATGGGATAGGGTAAATAAAACCAACCTTTAGAAGTTTTTCATCTTCTCCCTTAATAGGAGCGACCTTCCTGGGATGCATGGGATGGAGCTGTTGACTAACATGCTTCACATTAGGATATGTGGGTATTTCAATCACCACAATAACTAGATCAATACTAGGAATTTCCTCATACGACCAAGTGAAGACATCATGAAATTCTTTGAAAATCTCAGTGTAAACCCTGATCTCATCAGGAGAACATGAAACCCCAATGTGAATGTTCTTAATAATTCTAGGTTTAATGGAAATGTCGATCAATTTGATTGCAGTAATATTTCCCATATTACCTTCGAAGAAAACTTCATGTACCAGAACATGTGTTTCAAGTGGATGCGTCGAGTTATGAGAAACAAAAGCTTCAAGACACGAAGGAATCTCGCTTATACTTGGAAGAAACAAGGAACGATGATGGGCATCATTCCAACGGGTTTTGTCAAGAGACATTACCTCAAAAATACTCTTGTCGGTGGGGAATATCTCGTTCAAGGGATCTGGAGAATCCCAAGAACCAAGCTAAGGAGATTGTGAATAGGTATTCAAGTGCATACTGAGAACATCATGACTTTCTGAAGCGTTTGCTGAAGCCGAGATAATTTCTGATAATATTTTTCTAAGGGACATAGCAGCATAGCATCACCAAACAAATCAACCTGATATGGAGAAGTAATGATCCATGGGTTAGTGGAGATAGAGATCATGTTGATCGAGGCAACATGTGGAGATAGAAGAGAAAAACTTCTCATTAAAGTAGAATCTTTGAAAACACCTTCCCCTATGCTCTCATATGGAATATTGTTATTCCCACATATGGTACGTTGCCATTTGAACCACTAGAAGATAAAAAGGACAATTGACCGACAGTGACAATTTTCCCTTCATGAGGAAAATGGAGCACCCGGAACAAAGAGGAAACCATACAAAACATGGCATGGGTCTAGCTTCACCCAAGTAGAAGATTGTAATTCATATTCGCATCTACAACTTCTACTTCTAACTCAGCAATCTTCCCTTCCAAGGTAATTGGAAAACTTGTGAGAATACCATAAGGATGGGAGCCTCTACCAACAAAGGCCTCCAAGGTGTTTGGGGACTGGTTGAGAGGTGCAAAGCCAATAGATTTCCAACATGAAACATACATGATGTAGGTGGAAGCAACTTCATCAATGACAGTCTAATGGATCATCTTTCCTTTTATAATGACTTCAATCAAAAATGCAATTTGATGAGGAAGATGAGGAACATGGTTTTCCAGGTTGAAAGTAATCAAGTTCGAAACAGTAGGATTGATGCCTCCTATAGTAGACAATAATGACTTGCACTACATTGGACAAGCTTGGATAAATTCCAAAGCAGACATCGTTGAAGGCACTTGAGCCAAGTCTTCAAAAATACTATAATATTGAGCAGCTCTAGCATTCGGATTATAGGATGACTTCCAAAGCACACCTTTGGGAGGTGGTCAGATGAAAGATTCATTATTATTGTTGACCACTGCGTGTCAACTACCCATAGCAGTACACCCCCTTTTCTTCGTAAAAGGGATAGTTCTTGATTGATGTGTCCATGACATTTGATAGTAATCATCGTCTTGACCATATTATGTTGTAAACCCAGTCTGCATGTGTAAATTGTAAATAATCTTAGCAGAACTGAGTCATGTATGTAAATTGCCTAGGTGGACCTAATTTTCTAATGATAATCTACGTTCCAGAAGGTTTTTTGTCTCACCGATCCATGATCGGCAGAGTTTTCCTTTAGCCTAACCCCAAAGCCGAAATGGATTTTGTCATTAGAATCTTAGGGGAATCCTAGTGTGTTGATCTGCTAGATTATGTTTGGTCGCAGAACTGGGTGGTCTATGAGGGTCTATTTCAAATGGGTTTTCCCCCTTAAGATGTAAAATTGTAAAGTTCATGATGTAAAGTGTCTTGAGGGTTAGAAAATGTTTTATACCTCATAAGTCCTAAGTCCTAGCTCCTAGGTAATTTTTCCAAAAGGCTAAATTCCGAGGATCCATTTAAAAAATAAAAAATTAAAACTTTAAATAATAATAATAATAATAATAATAATAGTAAAAATAAAAATAAAAAACAATAAATATAAATATATATCTATATATATATATTATAAAGTTAAATAAAATTAAAAAAATATAAAAATAATAAAATAATAAAATAATAATTTTTGAGTAAATAAATGCAGAATTTCAATTTTTTAATGCATTAAAAATTCGACGGATGAGATTAAGAGATATCTTAATCCTCATCGACGGTCGAGATCATTTTGACATGGATCATTCGAACTAGCCATTGGGAATTTTTCCTTTAAATAGGGTGCTAGGGGTCATTTGAGATCATTCGATCTGTGAGTCTTATGCTGAAGAAAGCTCTCTTGTAAACTTTTTTCTGGTGCTAATAAAGAAAGAGTTTGGGGTTGAAATCTTGCTGGTGTTACTCTCTTGAAGTGTTGTGAGCTATTTTATTTTCTGAATATTTTCATTTTTCAGCCATTAGTAATAGCTTGATGTAGAGTATTGTTGAACACAGGTATCTTGTTCACTTATAAGGGTTTGAATGCTAATAAGATTTCTGAAATAATGGTAGGTATCTCTATTGTATCTGAAATCTAGTATTGTTTTTTCCCTCTTTATTGATGGTTGAAGTAAGCTGTGTAGGAAACCCTTATTGAGAAGATCAGTGGGCATTTGGGGAAGTTCTCGGCTGAACCAGCCAACTCCCACAAGCATTCTCTTGCAAAGCCCAGCCAGTTTCGATCCTAGGTTTATCATTTAAGTTTGTTTTATGAATGCATGAGAGATTTCTGAGGTATCTCATAGTAAATCTGAAATTCTGAAAAATATTAATGTGCATAATCACAGATCCGATTGCTTAGAGCCTTTTAACTTGTGAAAAGCTGTAATTATTTAGTTAAATTTTGGGTCTTGTCCTTGCATATTTTGCCTCTGGTTTTCCTATTTTTTTGCAGGAAGAGATTTCTTGTTGGAAGCCAGATCTAGGCCATGGGGTAAGATCTGGCCACACAACCAGTTTTCTACAGGGACATTGTTTTGTTGTTGCAGGGTTTCCATCAAAAGCAAAGGAAGTTAAAAATTTGTAAGGTTCCGGAAGAAGTTCCAAGCTCCATATTCCTCCATCAAAACCCCCCACGCAGGTCTCTTTTGCTGCTGCCTCACGCAAATCCATCTTTAAATCCTGCAAAAAAAAAAAGCATTGTCATTCAAAGATTCAACGTAGAAGCTTATTTCACCTACGCCAAATCCTTTCATTGCAGTTATCTTCAAGCTACACGCAGCTCCAACCTGCGTTTCCAGCGTTCTCCATGCCTCGTTCCAACTTTTCATTATCTCTCCACCATCCCCCATGTTCACGTGTTGCTTCAGACATTCGATTTTGACACTCTATGTTACCCATCACTTTTCTCTAGACCTGCGTGGTTTCCTCAGTTCTGCTCTTTGATTTACCTACCTTTTTTCCCTTCCTACGCAGTGTTAGCTCCATCTTATCTGAGTTTTGGTCTCTTTTTCAAAGCAAAAAACCACTCTCTTTTCCCTCACGCCATCATCAAACCCAAAACGCAGTTGCAACTCGTCTATTCTTTGTATTGCTGCCAGCAACACCCTCACGTAGTCACACGCATGTTTACCTCTTCAAGCTGTAAACATAGTTTGCCATTGCTGCCAGATCTGCGTGGAACCTGCGTCCTCAGCCCACGGCTCGGTCTTCTTCCTTCTGGATCGATTCCTGTCCCATCGCCGCCGTCAAACATATGCCTACAAACGCATAATAAAAATCAAGCAATTAATGCTATACGATTCCTTTTGGGTAGTGCGTTTTAGATTTAGAAGAGTAGCATAGTCAGTTTAGATTTTAATTTTATTTTTATTTTTATATGTATGACAGGTGAGCAGTTCTGTTTTCATAGATTTTATTTTTAATTTAACGCATAGTTTAGTTTAGGGTTTTTGAATTTTGAATTATATTTTCTTTAAAGTTTATTTTTATTTCATAGAAAAAAATAAAAAGTCTAAAAAGGAATCCCTTTTTTAAATAGATTTTAATTTTGATTATTTCCTAGTTTTAGATTTAATAGCTTTTACTTTAGTTTTAGATTTAGATTTAGGATTTAAGTTTTAAGTTATTTTGTTTAGTTTTTTTTATTAAAAAAAAATCATAAAAAATTAAAAATTAAATTAAAATATATATATATATATATATATATATTATAATAATATATATATAAATATATATATTCTTTTTACTTTGTAGACTTTAGATTAGATTTTATTTTTTAGGGCTTTTAATTTTGATTTAAAATTTTATAAAAAAAAAATAAAAAATAAAATAAAATAATATATATAAAATAAAAATAAAAATAAAAAAATAAAGGGTTTCTTCTAATTTAGTTTAGATTTTGATGTTATTTAGATTTAAAGTTTCATTTAGTTTTAATTTTGTTTTATCTGAAAAATATATAAATATTTTGGGAATTTTTTTGCCAATTTCAGCCTTGGCTCAGGGATTTATTATGTTTTATCTTTTTTGCTGAGGCTAAAATTTTGATCATTTCTTTATATGGTTAAACATGCTTAAATGTTCATTTGAAGATTAACTACATGAATGTGATCTCTAGTTAGCATTTTACGTGGTTGTTTAAAGCACTTTATCTTTCGAAATTTTAATTGCTGGAGTATCATTAAGCCATTAAGCATTTTCTCGCATTTGATAAAAGTTAATCTTTGTTTGAGTTGATTGATGGTAAACGATTGTTAGTGAGTTCATATTTCTGCAGCATTCGATAAATAATCGTTTAATCATTTATTTCATAAGGCAATGGTCTATTTGTTTAATAAAATCAATTAAGTGCTTGTTTTCCATCGTGTCTCCCAACCCAACTGGTCCGCAGTTGGTCATCCATTATCCTATAGGGTCTACCCCCCTTAGCCGTGGGAGACATGCTTAAACGGAGAGATCGGGGATCAGGGTGACAGCCCCCAGTCTAAGCGTTGTCGTGACAATCTGTGCGACAACATTTTTTGGCGTCGTTGCCAGGGATAGAGTTTTTTCTGTCCTTGGTCCTTTCATTTCAAGCTTTTTCGTGTTTCACTTCTTGTTCGGGTGGCGACTCCACTTCATATATTATCTACAAGAGTGTATACTAGAAGACATCCTAGCAGTCTGTGCAATCCTACTCCTGATCCTGAAAGGGCCTTCAGGGTACAAGTACACAAACTCTCTTCTCGTACACTTCTTGTTAAACTCGAACAAGAAGCCCTCTCTGATATCCATTTGCTTTTTACTAGTCCAGTTGGGCACGACATCATGGATATGTATGCCCCTTGCAATTTTTCTAACATTCCAGGGTATCCCAACGCTCTTCCATCACTTGGGATAGATAAGTTGCCTATCTTTCAGGGAGATAATGCAATTAGTGCAAATTCACATCTGAGAGATTTTAGTATATGGATGGCTAAGTACGCAAGGTCTCCTTATTTTGATCATGAGGATGTTAGAATGACTCTTTTTATTTTAGCCTTGGAGGGTGATGCTCAAGAATGGTTTACTAAAAAGCCTCAGAATTCATTTGATTCCTTAGAATCGATCATTGATGCCTTTAAAGAAGAATATGGAGATAAGAGAGAAGGAAGACACCTCGTAAAAGCTATCAGCATAATAAAAAAAAGAGAGAATGAAACTGTTTAAGAATTTAACAAAAGGTTTAATGGTATTGTTAGAGAATTACCTCAAGACTATAAACCTACCGAAAAATCTCTTCGAGATTTTTACATTGATGCCTTTAGTCCTGAGCCATCTTATGAATTAAGGCGTGCTAGACTTAATGATTATAGAGATTGCCAGACCTTAGCTATAGAGCTTGAAAAGGAAAAGGCAGCATCTGGGAAGTCTGAGATCCCAGGTTTCGATAGGGCTGCTACGAAATTAAAAGAACCTAAAGGAAAAGCAATTCAAGAGCCTGAAAGTGAACTTGTTCTCAAATTGCTTCAAAAGATTGAAACCATGGAAATTAATCATAACAAGGAGATAGCCACTTTGCAGAATAGGTTGATCCAAATGGAAAGATCACAAACACAAAATTTCCAGCCTCGAAATAAGAATAACAAAAATAACAATTGGCAAAAGAAGGGTCAATCTAGTGAGCAGATACCTCCTAATCCATTTACTAATTTGGTTGATAATGCTCCTCCTTACTGTCGGGTTTGTGATGCTCTTCATGAAGAGACCACTTGCCCCATCATTAGAAGGATCTTAGGTAACGGGATGTTTGGGGTAGGTGATCAAATAAATGTGGTAGGTAGCAAGTTTCCTTTGTCTATGGATGATTGGATAGAGGTCAATGGAAATAGTCGTGATGTTATGAATCCTTCATCAACTTTTAGTATAAATAACCTTGAAAATGAAGATGACATTTTGGCTAGGTAATGTGGTGAAAAATCCTCTCCCAAGCAAATCTTGGAAATTGCTAGGGATAAAGGTTTGACCTATCAGAGAAGGGATAAAGATCAAAGCGGGAATCAAATTCACCCTCGAACTTTTAACCCTAGTTTAAACTCTGGATTAGATGTTGATTTGGGAAGTTGGTTTAACAATGCAAAAATCTAGGTTCCTGTCTCCGAGATTGCTAAAATCCCTTCCCAAAGAGATAAGTTACTAAAAGCTATCCAAGGCCCTCAAATAAATACTTCTCAATAGAAGATTCGGGAAGTTGACTATCACGATGCTCCCATATATTTGCAAAGCTTAGATGCAGATAACAAAGATCACCAGCCTTTCTTTATCACCTTGTTAGTTAATTGATATAAATTGAATAATTTCATGTTGGATTTCGGTGCATCAGCTTGTGTAATGACTAAAAGGGTCATGGAACAGCTTAACTTAAGAGTTTCTAGACCCTACTATAACATATGTGCCATGGATTCTAAGAAAATTGAAGTGCATGGTTTGATCAAAGATTTGCAAGTTCATCTATCAGTTTACCCAGACATCATGATTGTTATGGATATTGTTGTGGTTGACGTGCCTGATGCCTGGGGTATGCTTTTATCCAGAAAGTGGGCCTCTGATCTAGGAGGAAGTATTCAAATGAATTGGTCATATGCTATGATTCCTTCTCCTAGGGGTGATGGTTTTGTAAGACTAAATAGAGAGCCCAAAAGAAAATTTCATGTCAAAGATCCTAAGAGACCTCACAACGAGATAATCAAAGAGCAATCTAACATTGGGAACTATGCCATCATGTCTAATTTCATAATTCCTCCTGATGATAAGATTAAGGATCTCAATGATAGAGTTTGGTACATGTACTTCGATGGTGCATCGTCTAGACATGGTAAAGGTGCTAGAATAGTGCTTAAATCTCCTCTTGATCACATTTTCAAGTTTGTCTATCGATTAGAATTTGAAGCAACCAACAATGTCGCTAAATATGAGGTTATATTGTTGGGTCTTGAATTGACAAAATCTTTGAAGATTAAGTTTCTTAGCATTAAGAGGGATTCTGATTTAATTATCATGCAGCTTAAAAATAAATTCACATGTAAAAATCAAAGATTAAGAAATTATCGGAATGTTGTATGGGATACTATGGAGCACTTTGATGCCCTTGACCTCGAAGCAATCCCAAGAGAGCAAAATAGTTTGGCAGATGAACTTGCCGTAGCTACTACTACTTTCCAGTTATCTGATGAGCTAATTAAGGATAAGATAAAAATGGAAGTAATATTTAGACCATCTGTTCCAGATAACTCAGAGCATTGGCAAGTTTTTAATGATGAAAAGCAAGTCATTCGTTTTCTCAATAGTTTGGATGAGTTTGAGGATTTCCGGATAGATTCTGAGGAGGATGGATCTTTAAATCATGAGCATACCATAAATCCTACTCCTAGGAATGTGGTTGCCTTAGAGCAACATTTTGATCGACATGATGCCATGAAGTTGAGAGAAGAAAATAAGATGGACCCAGGTGAATATCTCGAGATAAACATTGGTACTTCTGAAAACCCAAAGATTGTTAAAATTGGTAAAGGTACTAGTGTGGAGGAAATAAAAAAGTTAACTAATTTACTTCGCGAATATCGAGATGTTTTAGCTTTTTCTTATGATGAATTAAAGGGCTACAGGGAAGATGTCATGGAACATACTATCCCCTTAAAAGATGAAAACACTAAACCATTTCACCAGAAACTTAGGCAAATCAATCCTAAATTAGCCCCTTTGGTTCAGAAAGAGCTTGTGAAAATGCTTGCAGCAGGACTTATCACTCAAACAAGGCATTCGACATGGTGTTCAAATCTGGTGATTGTTAGGAAAAAGAACGGTACGATAAGGCTTTGTGTCGATTTTCGAAACCTTAATCTAGCATGCAAGAAGGATAATTACCCTTTGCCAAACATGGAAACTTTGTTGCAAAGAGTAACCGGTTCTGGAATGATGTCGTTGCTAGATGGTTTTTCTGGGTACAATCAGGTATGGGTTAAAAAGGAAGATCGTCATAAAACCACATTCACCACGCCATGGGGTACCTTTGAATACATAAGAATGTCGTTTGGGTTAACCAACGTTGGGGCTACATTCCAAAGGGCTATGGATTATGCCTTCAAGGGGTTAATCGGGAAATTTATTGACATTTATCAAGATGATCTTACTGTTTTTTCTAAAGATGGTATCAGTCAAAATAATAAAAATCAAGCAATAGATGCTATACGATTCCTTTTGGGTAGTGCGTTTTAGATTTAGAAGAGTAGCATAGTCAGTTTAGATTTTAATTTTAATTTTTTAATTTTTATATGTATGATCAGGTGAGCAATTCTTTCTTCTTAGATTTTATTTTTAATTTAACGCATAGTTTAGTTTAGAGTTTTTGAATTTTGAATTATATTTTCTTTAAAGTTTATTTTTATTTCATAGAAAAAAATAAAAAGTCTAAAAAGGAATCCCTTTTTTAAATAGATTTTAATTTTGATTATTTCCTAGTTTTAGATTTAATAGATTTTACTTTAGTTTTAGATTTAGATTTAGGATTTAAGTTATTTTGTTTAGTTTTTTTTATAAAAAAAAAAATAAATAAATAAATCTTTTACTTTTTTAGACTTTAGATTAGATTTTATTTTTTAGGCTTTTAATTTTGATTTAAAATTTTTATAAATAAAAATAAAAATATAGATATATAAAAATAAAAAAATAAAGGGTTTCTTCTAATTTAGTTTAGATTTTGATGTTATTTAGATTTTAAAGTTTCATTTAGTTTTAAATTTTGTTTTATCTGAAAAATATAAAAATATTTTGGGAAATTTTTTGCCAATTTCAGTCTTGGCTCAGGGATTTATTATGTTTTATCTTTTCTGTTGAGGCTAAAATTTTGATCATTTCTTTATATGGTTAAACATGCTTAAATGTTCATTTGAAGATTAACTACATGAATGTGATCTCTAGTTAGCATTTTACGTGGTTGTTTAAAGCACTTTATCTTTCGAAATTTTAATTGCTGGAGTATCATTAAGCCATTAAGCATTTTCTCGCATTTGATAAAAGTTAATCTTTGTTTGAGTTGATTGATGGTAAACGATTGTTAGTGAGTTCATATTTCTGCAGCATTCAATAAATAATCGTTTAATCATTTATTTCATAAGGCACTGGTCTATTTGTTTAATAAAATCAATTAAGTGCTTGTTTTCCAACGTGTCTCCCAACCCAAATGGTCCGCAGTTGGTCATCCATTATCCTACAGGGTCTACCCCCCTTAGCCGCGGGAGACAGGCTTAAACAGAGAGAACGGGGATCAGGGTGACAGCCCCCAGTCTGAGCGTTGTTGTGACAATCTGTGCGACAACAATTATGTTTCTCAATATGGAGAAGACCAAAACTGGGTGGAGAAAAAGTAGAAGGTGTATCATTAGCTTCGTTTTCTACTGTCTATTTTTGAGGAGTTTGATCATATTTTGATCAAGTGGCTACAGAGATAGGAAATAAACCCATCATCATGTAAACCTGAGAACCAGATGAGGCAAAGGATTGTGGTTGGTCTACCAACTGAGTTTGCTGAGATGTAAATGGCTCTTTCAATACAACCGGGGTCCCTTTCAATAAATGACTAACTTTTGCACATCAGGGACAATCCTTGGTGTAATGATCTTCCTCACAAATGAGGCAAGGATATTTTGGCTTTCATTTGGAGGCATCATCAACAGATGACTTAGGAGGATCCTATCTTGGGGTATTGGATTTTACTTTACCTTTACCCTTCTTCTTACCTTTCGAGGATTTGTTTTCCATGGTAGACTAGACGACATTGACCTCGAAGATTTTATCAAGATTCAATGGGGTTTTTGAAGGATGATTAGAACCAATATTCGAAACATATTTTTGCTTCGAAGAAGCTTTAGTGGAAGTTTGAGATATTGATCCAATTATACCATCAAAAAATGGTACATCTGGGGACTTCTAAGATGTTGGATCCAAATATGGCCTTGGAGCATCAGGCAACATTTCAGATAGCATGCTAGATTGGTAAAAAACCAAATCCAAATATTGGGCATGGGAAATAGCTTGATCCTCAGTAACACAAACTCCCATTGATGTATCTGCAGTGATTTTTTTTACGAATGACTTGGTGAACCATTCAGTGAACAACTCATTAGGGATTTCAAATTTGATGAGGCAACATCAACGTCTCCATTCATGGATGTGATTGTAGATATGGGTCACAGTATCCTGTTTCAGAGATGTGAGCAAGTGAGTACCGGTTTCATAACGAATCGGTAACTAAAAATGGGTGAGCAAGGCCATGGCTAAAGAGTTGAATTCTGCATAGGTACCTCGAGGTAACTCGATGTACCACTTTGCTGAAACACCTATCAAGGTTCGCTGAAAGAGGCAAAGACAAACATAATCATCAATGTAGGAATTGGAAGAACACCATAAGTGATATGGCATCACATGGACCTGAGGGTCCTCTTTAGCTTTTCCTTCAAATTTGGGGCAATCTCTTTGAATTTTAGTGCGAACCGGAGGCCTATAAGTCAAATGAAGAATTGGATCATTAGTAAGCCTCGAGACATCGGGCAATTCCAATGTCGCTAAAAATGGAAATTGTGGGTTAAAAGGCATATAAGGCCTTTGATAAGGCCCGGTCTATAGGTTCCAACCTTGTTGGTAAGGATTTCTCCCCCAAAGTGGAGGATTTTGACCATAAGGTTCTTGATTTTTCCCCTACTGAGGGATACCTTGACCATAAGGTGGATTTTTCCTAGAGTAGGGTTGATATTGACCTGCCATACACCACTGATAACCATAGGGAGGATAAACGTTGTGTGCAGCATATGGATTGTAAGGTTACTGCACCTGCTAACCCTGGTAATAAAGTTGTTGGCCCTGTTGCTGCACAGGTTGGCCTTATGTCTGCAAGGTTTGACCTTGTTGATATATAGGTTGAGCTTGATGCTGTAAAGGTTGACCTTACTGCTACAATGGTTGACCTTGTGGATACAAGTGTTGGTTGGGTTGTTAAACAAACTACGTTTGCTATTGCAAAGGCTATTGAAATTACTGCAAAAGTTTCCCTTACTGTTGTAAAGGTTGCCCTTGTTGCAATAAAGGTGGTTGAACATTTCCTTGAGGGATTCCCTGTTGGTACTAATAAGTTCCTATTGAGATTTGACCATATACACTGGGAATAGGATTTTGACAAGGTTGCACATGAGGACCTGTTTGTAGAATATAAGGTGGATTTTGTGGTGCTTGTGAACCATATGGAACACAAGACTGTTGGAGAGGTATCTGGGTTGTGCAAGGTTGTTGATACTTGATATTACCTACACCAGATAGATCAACGGGATTAGGAATACCACTAGGATTGGGTTGACTCACTCCAACCATGTGAGGTTGTGATCCACTCACATGGGTTGCACCTAACACAAGAGGGAAGTTTGGATTTCCCCTTAGGCTGTGAATGAGGTGGTGGTACATTTTTTCCACTTGTTGGGGGGACTGAGGAACTTACAGACATATAAACGGAAATTTTCGGTTTCATCATAATGGAAGGTTGAGACAACCGTAACGGTTGTGATGGAATCGTTGGTTGAATTAGAACTGAAGTAACGAAAGTTTGCATAGGGATTTGAGAAGTCATGTTAGGAATAAACAAACCATAAGTAGGCATAGAATTTGATGACAAAATTAGATTTTGGTATAAAGAAAAAGCATTGGGGGTTCCTGAAACTAATTTAGCCAAGGTTGTATAACCATGTGGAAGCATATGCCCACTATTTTCAGCAAGCAGTTGTGATGGAACTCTTCCTACATAAGAAAAGCCTTCTGAAGGAAACTCATATTCTGATTCATTATCAACATTAGGAGTGTGAGTAGTAGAGACTTCCGGAGGACCTCAAGGAGAGGTTGGAAACTCACCTTTTGAAGCCATAGCTAGAAATAGTTGGTGAGGAGGAATCCGAGATGGACAAAGAGATAACTCTAAAGGAACACCGCGTCGATCATATGGACTATAGGGATGTTGAGGAGATATCACAAATGGACCGAATAATTGATTCAAAGGATATAAAACAAGCCTCTGTGGACTCTCAAGGGTTTCTAGATCAAACTCCTGAAATGACAATGAGTCTCGAGGTGGAGGATGAGAAGAAATGGGTTGTATACTTGGGACAATTCCAAGTTCAAATCTTTTAGCTTCAAGTGACTTTCAAAGTTTAGGATGAACTCCTTGTGAATACCCTTTAGTATTAGATAATGAAGGGGAACTGTGAGGTAAACGCAATGGTTCAACCACGATGAATTTTTCTCAAGCATAGAAGGAGAAGAGATGATTCATTGAAGTCTAATTAAAACTAAAATTTACAAGGATTTACTCAATGTGAGGGCAAGAAGAAACTACATGGGTTCAACAGATTATTGTTGGCAATTAATTTTATGACACAAAACAACAAATAAATCAAAATGGGCAACACTGGCCAAGAGGGTTTACCAAGTATCCATGAACCGTTATATACACCTTAGCTAAAACCAAGGACTTGATGTACGACAGACGATCTCCCCTATTGTTGTGTTCGATGTATCACGTTTATCAGGTGGCTGACT
Organism: Pinus taeda; assembly: GCA_000404065.3. Taxonomy (NCBI): domain Eukaryota; kingdom Viridiplantae; phylum Streptophyta; class Pinopsida; order Pinales; family Pinaceae; genus Pinus; species Pinus taeda. The sequence continues at coordinate 12,549 of APFE030750803.1, read as the reverse complement.
CCGTTACTTGTGGCTAAAAGATAGCAACCTAGTGGGGTCTCCCAATATATACTTGATGGTATGGGGAGTGCAAGTCCGTGTTAGCATTGTCTAATGCATAACCATTTAGTGAGAGCATCCCTATATACTTTCCATACTGAAGTGCCTCCTATATACCCGAACGTACTAGAGAACCTTCGATACTTTTGTACTGGGATGTGATTTCACCCCAAGGATACAATGTGGGAATTTAACGACAACTGCTATGTTTAAAGACACTAGAACACGTCTCTATCCTACACCTCTAGATATTCACGTTAGGTTACAAATTCTCCTTAGGTTGATTAAGGTAAATTTTAATTTTATCTTTAATTAAGTCTCAGTTTGATGGCTCAACGATGTCACCTGAATTCCTATGATGGAACCTAATGATAAAAATGAAATATTTTCGTTTGATGAAGGCTAAACTAATGAAGGAATAGAGACAACCAAATAATGCATCAAAATACAACTCTTTATCTTTCCAATGCAAAATGTGAAAATGAAATCTAATCTTTCACTTTCACTAACAAATGCAATGCCAAAATGCAATCCTATGAGAAACAAAAATCACTTTCCTTTCACTTTGATTCAACAATGCAAACTAATGCAATGAGCAAAGGAAAAATGCAATCTAAAACAACTAAAAGGAAAATTTCATTCACTTATGGTTTTGAATGCAAAGTCGTTTCAAAAATACTTAAATGAATAAATCTTTCACTTTTCTTTTCGAAACAAATAAATAAAAAGAAGTATTCACTTTCATTCCTACCAAAGTAAACAACTATAATCTATGCTTGAAAATGGAGCAAAATAAAATTTCAAAGCACCAATATGACTCAATACTAATGAAAATAACTTTACAATCACGAACCAAAAGCAATCAATATCACAAAAACAAGCCAAGATATGAGTGGAGGGTGACCTAGAAACCCTAGAATGCAATCAAACTTCAAACACACATCAACAAATCCAAGAGACAATTGCAATCACACAAGGATAACAATCAAGACAAACACATTGTAGTTACACTGGAAAATCACTAACAAAGGTCAAAATTGTTAGGTCCCAAAAATACTAGTGATTCACCCATTACTATTGTCATTGAAGCCCTTATTGTTATTTTTGTGCACCTATTGTCCCCGTATTGTTATTATTGTGCCCCATAGAAGCCCACTATTGTTATTGTTGTGCCCTTATATTATTATTGTTATGTCGACTTTGATTATATTGTGGCCCCTTGGACTCCTATTTATAGAAAGGAGGTTTTGTCATTTGTATCATCCATGAATTGTTCATTTGTGTAATGTAAAGGAGGTTTCCACCTCGAAGAGGCTGATTATGAAGTCGTTGGTCTATCTTTTCTATCCTTTTGTGAGTTGGTTTCTTAACATTTGGTATCATGGGTTTGAATTCTAGGATTTCGCTACTCCAAATAGGTCATCATGAAATCTTCACTATAATGTTTTCTCTACAAAGTTTCACACACTAAAAAAACCCATTTGAGACGAAATCATTATGAACCTAGGGTACAAAGTCCAGATCTTGTATCACTATATTTTCGGAGATATGATCTAAGGAACTTAGGGTTTTTACATACTACCGAATTACATTCCAAATAGGTGACCTTGGTAGAATCATCATAAGCTTCTCTCTGAGAATCATATTGAAATTTCATAAGAAGTTATAGAAAGAGAATGCACTTCAGTTTCATGTGTATCTTTTTCAGATCCGAAGGTCGAAACAGTCACATTGGGCACGTCGTACAAGTTCGCTCTACTAAAACATTATATAATCAGGTCATCTTGGGATATTGGGCATAACACTTTCTTGAAGAATCCAATTTTGATTAGAGGAATTTTAGACATTGGAGATCTACAATTACAGATATACAATAGATTCAATATTAAGCATCTACAAAGCGAAAAAAAGTGTGTAGTCTTTTTAAAATTTTGCATAAGTTTGAGTTGAAAAATTAGTTTGAAGTTCAAAGGCCATAGTGAAGAATAATTATCATTAATTGATGCCCTAAAGAAAGAAAATGAAAAAACCTAGTAAGCAACCTAAAATATCTCGCATGACTCATGAAGAAGAGGAAGAAATACAACATGATATATCAAAATTTCGAGAGCAAGTGCAACAAATTTCACTCTCACAAAAGGTAACAAAAGCTAAGATTGATGGTTTAAAGAAAGGCGTGGAAGCTAAGATAAATGGCGTGAACCTAAGATGAATGGTGTGGAAGTTAAGATGGATGGCATGGAAGCTAAGATGGATGGAATGGAAGCTAAGATGAATGGCATTGGCGCTAAGATGGATGGTATAGAAGAAAAACTGAAAGGCGACATGGAAGATTTGAAGATAGATTTGACTAAGTTGATACAAGAAATGCTTACTAATGGTGAAAGGGTAGTAAAGGAAACTCATGATGAAAACAAAAGAAATGTTAATCATGATTTCGTAGACTCTAACATTGGATTGAAGACCCACCATGTTCCAAAGATCGATATGAGGAAGTTTGATGGCAAGGATATTGTAACATGGATACTACAGATGGAGCGATATTTCTATCTCCATAATGTGAAAAACACACAAAAAGTATGCATTGCAACTTTATATTTGGAACCAAATCAGTTGTATGGTATCGATGGCTTTGCTCTCATAAACAAATTGTCACTTGGGCAATTTTTACAGAAGAAATGATAACACATTATGAGGATACAAAAAGAAACACTTTTTTTAGCCAATTGATAAGCCTCAAACAAAAGGGTTCAATGATGGAGCACATTGAGGACTTCCAAAAATTGAATATAAGGGTAAACGATATTCCAGAGGATCATAGGATTGATATGTTCATAATGACTTTAAAGGATAAGATCCAACATGAGGTTCGCCTTTGGGAACCTGATTCATTGGAGAAGGCATTCAGGTTGGCAATAAAAATGGAAAGAAAAATTATGGCAACAAGGAAGCCTACCACTCACAACTATAAGGATGGAAGTCTTGCTTCCCCTAGCCTCCCATAACCTACAAGGTTTACACCCCAACAATTGGAAGAAAAAAGAGCAAAAGGGCTTTGTTATAGTTGTGATAGCAAATACACTAAAGGTCAGAAGTGTGCTCAGAAGAATTTATTTTACATAGATTGTGAAGAGGAGGAAGAAAAGGAACAAGAAACGTTAAAAGAAGAGGATATACACTAAGAAAAAACCCTAGAGAAAGAAGAAATGAATCAGACCATATCTTGTAATGCATTTTCTGAAATTAGCACTCCTCAAACTATCAAGATAGAATGACATATCAAGAAGAAAAAGGTAATAGTGTTGATTGATTCAGGCAGTACCCATAATTTTATTCATTGTAAGATAGCCAAGGAATTGAATTTCTTCCTATATCCAGCACCAAAGTGTCAAGTGATAGATGTAAGTGGAGGAACCATAAATTTCTCTAGAAAGTGCCATAATATTAAGCTATCCATGGGAGAATATATATTGAATAGCCCAATGCTTTCCATTCCAGTGGGTGGTGTTGATGTTGTACTAGGAGTCCAATGGCTACAATCCTTGGGTACAATAGCTTTTAATTTTCAAGAAATTTTCATGAAATTTTCTTTGAAAGGAAAGGAAGTTGAATTAAGAGGTATTGTAGGGAAACCAGGAAAGATAATCAACTCTAATGGAATTACAAATATTCTAAAGAAAGAACAATGAGGCGTAATTACACAATTATGTTTGCTAGAGGTTCCCAAATCGAAATCTTGTATTTCTCCAGATATCCAAAAAGTCTTGGACAATCATTCCAAGGTATTTGAGAATCCAAAAGGTCTCCCACCTATTTGTGATCATGATAATGTTATTCATTTGATTCTCCTCCAAACATCAGGCCTTACAGATATCCCTATGCCCAAAAGAGTGAAATTGAACGTATGGTTGCAGAAATGCTAGAGGCTGGTATAATTCAACCTAGTCAAAGTTATTTCTCTGCTCCAGTAGTATTGG
>APFE030750801.1:18322-41052 GCA_000404065.3 Pinus taeda | reverse complement strand
CGATGTGTGAAACAAGGAATTTGGTCGAAACGAAGCGAAATGAAGGGGATAGGGGGCTTCTAAATTCTTGGGGAAATTTTTGGGAGTGGGGAGGGATGTTAGGAAGCAGGGGTAAGTGGAATCACAGAGATTGAGTGAGGGGAAGGGGTCCAAAAGGGCAAATCACAGGCCAAACCTAGAAAATTGCCAGGTTGTAGCTAGAAACTAGGGTTTGTGCAAAAATGAGGATTTTGGGAAATCTGAGTGTTGGGAAGTGTATGATATGGTACTTTAAGGATAGGGGAAGGTGTATGAACATCAGGAAACAAGTTTTTCCATTGATTTGACCATCCAAGGGAAATTGGCTTCAAAACCCTAGGAGAGGGAAATGAACTTGCCAAGGCACAACTGAAGCATGAACAATATGTAAAATGACTCATTAGACACTGACATGATAATGAAAACCCTATGAATGATGATAGACTCAGCTGAATGATGACATAAACTGCCATTTGGACAACTTTAGAAGGAGTGAAAGCAAACCCTAGACCTAATGCCTAGTGACCAAATTTTGCTTGAAAACTCTTTGAAATGACAAAATTTGACATTGACACTTCAAAATCACTTTGTAAGAGCATATTTGATCACTGGAGGAAGGCTGTAAAGACTGACACTAACAGAAACCACTGGCACTACATTTTGAGGCTGAGAGGTTGACTCACTCTGCTTGTTTTGTAGTGTTTTATCTAATTCTTGATCTGTCTCTTTTAGTTTCTCATTTAGCTTAAGGACCAAGTCCATAAGCTCTTCTTAATTCTTCTTCTCAATCACTTCAGCAGTCTGTGGGTGAAAGAGTGGTGGCAATTTCAATTGCTTTCTCAGTGCAGCTATATCTTCATTCTTTTTCTTTATTAGGCTCCCTGCAGCCTTGATATCCTTTGGGTTATGGACCAACTCAATAATCAAATCCTCCAATGATTTAATTATGTTGTTCTTTGCTTGTGAGGAGGCCTTTTCTAGTTGCAATTGGGCAGCAGTGTTGCTCAGTGTATTTTGCAACCTATGTGCCATCAGTGCCTTGCTTGTCAGTGTAGAATAAACCATATCCCCTGTTTGCTTATGCAGTTCTATCTGATCTATGGGGTGGATATATTTAGCTAAGACCTCAAAATCAGTTTTGAGGTAGTCTACAATTGAATTAGGTTGTTGTACTCCGGGCTTTAGAAATCTCATCTGCATTTTTCCTTCTTTGATGTCATAAGCTGACATCAATCTAGTTTGATTTGTAGGGGCCATCTTCAAGTATTAAGTATAGGATTGGGCCTTCAGTTGCTCATTCTTGGCCTTTATCTCCTTAAATTTTCCTTTTATGTCTATGAAATTCTCAGATTAAGATCTCAAATATGAAACTTGAACACTCTGTTGTCTTTCAAGCTCTTGTCTTTGTGAGCTGGAAGGTGTCCCACCTGTTGGGAATGTATGTAGACCGTCTCCACCTTCTTTCCTCAAACTTCCTGTTGTGTCCTCAAAAAATTCTTCCTCTGAATATGGATTTAGCCTGTGCCTCTTAGCACCAAGCTGGTCTGAGGGACCACTGATAGGGGTAGCTACTTCCCTGTCTCTTTTCAAGCTCTTTTCCTCATTCATAGGAGTCTGCAAAACAGAGGGCTTTCCCATATTCACCTGAGTTGGATGAGGCTGTGGTGGAGCCTGTTCTTCAGAGATTTCAGGCTGCTCTGACATCTCTGGTTGTTCTAATGCTGGAGTACTTGTTCCTTGATCTTGTTCCTGTGGTGGTTCTGCTGTGGGTGCACTAGTTTCCTGTGTGTGCCTTTGAGAAGTCTCTGATGTAGACGCACTAGGTTATGGCGTTGGCTTTGGAGTAGATTCAACTGGAACCTATTCACAAGAGTCTAGGTCAAGTCTCTTTTCTAATTCTTTCATCACATTTTCTACATCAACTTGATCACTATCCATTTCAACTAGAGTTCCTTCCCTCCATTCATCCATATTTGCATACTACTCTATTTCATGGATTTTGTGATGGATATATGGTGACAGCTTATGTTTCATTCTCTTATCACAAATGAAACCTTGTGGATCATATCTCCAAGCAAAGCTTTTCTTTAATCTCATTTTTTCTAGGATTTCTTTTGCTCTTTTGCCTGCTTCTCTATTGTTGCAGAAAAATGGGCCTAAGTGATCTTTAATTCTGTGCTTTCTTCTTGGCCTTGGTGAAATGAGTCTGATCAGAGTTTAACATTTGCCTATAATATTCCAAGGCAAACAATCTCATAGGAACATACTTTGATAGTTTGAACGGAAGAAGTTCACAACCATAAATTACGATCTCTATGTGATTTTGGTACAAGTACCAGTCACCTATCTTGTACTGCTTAGATAGCTGAAGGATTCTCTTGATTTCATCACTAATCCTAGGAGGAGGACTTCGTGTCAGCATGGTTGTCACTGGGTGGACAAACTGGTCAATGAATTCATTGTATGAATAGGTACAAGCATGTGAATAGTGGAAGATGGAAATCCAAAAAATTACTGATCTGGGATTACCCTTCGTATCAAGTTTATTTACAGAGAATGGGAACTTGTCAGACTGATATTAAAGGAAAAGGTGATATACAAATGTAGAATACTTGAATACCTTTTCATTTTCTAGCCTCATGAAATGGTCATGGATTTTATCAGCAATGAAAATAGCATAGTTATATTTGACAGCAGAAGGCTGACCAAGGGTAAAAATGGACATTAAAACTAGAGTCATTTCATCCACATATTCACTAGTATAGAAACCCATGGCTGCAGCTATCATATTAACTATATTTTTGCCTATCTATGTGAAGAAAGATGACATATAGGGAGGAGGATCTTTGGGTTGATGTTGCTTATCCATTAAAGTCTGCAAAGGCGACTGCGTTCAGACTGGGACAATTTATATAATTTCTCTAGTAATTATCCAAGGGAAATGTGGGTGAGATCTTGACTAGGCTGAAACTGTAGCATTTCATTGATTGAATCTGCAGTAATTGTGAAGAGAACAGTTTGATTGGGGGACATTATTGCTCTAAGGGTGGGATTATAATTGGCGTGACATTAATGGATAATGATTCTGGATTTAATACCTCTGTGGTTAATATCTTGTAACTTAGTAATGAGAGAGGTCTTAAATCCAGAATCATTTCCCTATGCGGAGGGGATATATGGAGTGAAATCATTTTACTTGAAAAATTTAGGGTGAAGATAGCAAGAAGAGCTACAGTGCAATTGAGTTCTTCTACTATCAACATTCAAAATAGTCCTGATGATGGATCCGTATTGGGATTTGAAACATTGACAAAAAATGGTTTTTACTGTGGATTCTCTGGTTACTAAGTTACATTGATGGATAATGTCAAGGAAAATGCACACAGAGGGGAGCATGTACCTTGGGAGATTTGATTCCCAAAGTCCTATGGTATCGGAGCCATTCATGTAATTGTCCCAGCATTGGCAAAATACTTTCAAGGAGCTTTCTTCGGTTTCAAGGTCTTTTATTTGAAAATCTTTATCTGCTAAGGGCAGATAATCCAAATCTCTATGGGGGGTAGTGATAGGAGTTATATTGAGGGCCATGGGAGTTTCCATTCTAGTTCTTGTGGATTCAGATAGGAAAATGGGGTTTTCAAGTAGAGCTAGTGAAAACAGAGGGTCCTTGAAGTCTTCAATTCTAAATTCAACAACTGAATTATAATTAATTTTGGATTTTTCAAAGTAATTACAGAAGACATCAAGTATTTATATGGTTTCTAGAAGGAAACTGGTAAATACCTGTTTTTCAGTGACGGACAATGGAGTGTAGGTTCTCTGGGTGAAAATGGTGGACTAGAGCGGCGTCAAACTGTAAGTTTCAGGGTGGTTGATGGTTGGTGTACGAGCTAGTCGACTTCAACATTCGGGTTGCATGCATGCGCTTTCACAATAAGGACAAAAACTATTTAACTTTGTTTTTATGCAAAGTCAAAGCTTTTGGCAAGTTCGGGATATGGACAGGTGGCATCAGCGGGGAGGTGACTTGAGATTTTGTTTTTAGCGGGAAGCTGTAAGCAGGTTTCATCGCACCGCTAGTGGAGGGTAAGTGGTATTTGAGTGAGACCGCGTGATTCCATACACTGCTTGACACGTAGCATATGTACTATTCACAAAACCTCTCACCATCGCATGCTAAAGGTCGACTGTAGAGGCCCGTGCGATATGTGCAATGACCGTCAAATCTACAGGATCCGATCGGACAATTGTCGAGGAGGTGAAATGGCTGACAAATACGGAGGGCAGGCCTGACATGATTAAAAGCTTTTAATTACATCAGGGCGATGTGATTGGTTGAAGTTATTAATTAATTGTGAGGATTAATTAATTCTTTTATTAGCATGGCGAGGAGGTCGGGTTCTTAATTAACTACGGATTAGCTAATTAATCTCGTTTTATTGAATTTATATGGTTATATTTAACCATCGGGGTGGGATATGTAGACATTTGGGGTTTTGTATAATATAATAATACGGCCATGGTTAATGTTGTTATATAGGGGAATTATATAATAAACATTAGTGGTTAATATGACTTTATGGAATGTGAAATGTGCGATAAGTTTAAAACATTTTTATCATACACATTTAAATCTTAGGCTAAGTGAATATGAGGGTTTATATGGAGAATGTTTTATTTTTCCTAAGTAAAATAGAATTTTACTTAGGAAAAGCTTCATTATGGAAATGAATAACTTATGAAGGGGGGTGAATATTGAAGATTGGGCTTAAGTACTTAGGCATTATAAATTATTGGGTTGAGGGTCCGGTCCCTCCAAAAGTTAGAGAAATGCTCTAAGCTCCTCTAACTTTGGTAATTACCTTTTTTACTTAGGGAATTAGTGAAAATTTTTAGGGGAATGAGTAGGGAAGTTAATTATTTTTTACTTTGCTTGCTTGATGTGCCTTCCATGTGATACATGCCTTTGCTTAGTGATGAAAGTAAAAGATTTAAACATTTAAGCTTATCATTCACCACATATATTTTTTGCAACCACCATCTACTTACCCTACCTACTTTACCCTAGCATTTTCACTTCTTTATTAGGGTGCACTTAGACTGGCAAACCCTTTTCAAACTTTCTTTTCTCTTACATAGTGATACCTATCTAAATCTACACTTATTACATCCAAGGGCTCAGATTAAACTATTGAGCTCCTTTTATTCAATCTACCTATCTACTTATTTGCCAATATTAAACTGTTTGGTCAAATCTTTATTCTCTATTTCTACAACATGAAATTGAAAATATGAACTAGTCAAGCTTAAACTATTTGACTATTCATGCATTGTGGCATAGGCGACAAGCTGCACACAATGTTTATTGTACAAAAATAAAAAAGTAGTGGCATTTAGACTTGCACACTTTCCTGGTCTTTTCTTTTCGTTGGGGTTAATTTTCTTTCATTTTTTGACATATTTTTATTCTTTTCACCCTTTGATTCTTTTTCTAGAGCATACCCTCTTTACATTTTTTAATTTTTTGATTTTTTACAAATGTGGAAAACCTTTGCAACAAGTAAAGGTATGAACATATTTCAAAGCTAAACCAAGTCAATCATGATATATAACACCTATTGGTATAGGGGCATAACACCCTACATATCATTCAAAGAAAAAACACATTGATGTTCAGTATCACTTTGTGAGGGATATGATAGAAAACAAAAAGGTGTTGCTGGTAAAGGTGGACACTTTGAAGAATACTGCAGATGCATTGACAAACTCTATGAGCTCTAAGAAGTTCTCTTAGTGTAGAGAAACAATGGGCATTGCAGGGCTGGATAAATGATTAGCTCTCTTGTGGCCCCCTGTGGAAAAAAGCAACAAGTGGGAGAATGTTTGGTTGTGTTATATTCTTTCCACGACTAGCCGACGTAGGTAACCGGGGGGTTAGAAGGGGGGTGGAGCACCCCCTTCGTTGCGCCGATTGCATAGTAGGGTAGCGTCCAAGAAAATTTTGGTTTTGGATCCTATATTAGGTTGGGTGGACCTACCTATGGTATTGTGTGTGTTTTTCACATATAGTTTTGGATGCGATGGTTTTTGGTCCATGGTTTTGGACGTGATGGTTTTTCGGTCCATGGTATTGGATGCTTCGGCATGTATAAATATGTATTGTAACATTGAAAGTAACATAATGAAAAATCAAGCTGGTAGTCCCGGTTTTGGGATCCAAGGGTAAATCTTTGTGTATATGTCTTTTATGTATTATTCTCTTGCATTGTTTATTTTCTGTGTTTTAGAATTCGTATGCAGGTAATTTTTGTATAGGGTTAAAACCTACAATATGTTATTCATGATTGTACACATGTTTCTGCTATACGGATGGTTGTGACCATAGCATGGGGACTTTACATTTATGATGATCCTTCTATATCGGATGGTTGTGTCCATGCCTTGGATCTTAGATTACATATGATCCTTTTGTATTGGATGGTTGTGTCCATGCCATGGATCTTTTCATATAGTCTTCATCATCTGGATGGTTGCGCCCATGCCATGGATTCATGTCTTAATCTTAGATATGTATATGTATATGTGTCCTTTATTTGCAGGTCTCCTGACAGTGCATGTCCTCGTCCTTGCAAGAGCTCGTAAAGCATCTCAGACATCACTCCTCGTTCTGCCTTCATGCTTTAGGGGGCATATGTTGCGCAGTATTTTGTCACACCTCCCGCACTTCCCTGTGACATACCTTGAAGTGCCCGAAATATGACCATAATGCAGTGTACTCATTCATATATGCAATTCAAAGCCTTCCTAATACATTGATTAGAAAATTCCTTGAAGCTTCACATGAAGAAAATAGCTCTTAAACCCTAATTTGAGCACCATCACTCTTATGAGGCTTGAAATTGTGATGGTTGCATGTTGCACTATACCCAACCCGTGATGGCATCGCTCTATTTTCTCATATACCTGTGATGATACAAAAAGGTAATTTTCCCAAAGAGGATGAGAAGCTTCGTGATCTAGAAGCTTCTAGAGTGGTGAGCTAGAGGTGGTTTCAGATAGATGAGGTCGAATCCTCATAACCTGAACTCTTTGTCTTATCCCTTTGAGCTACCTCCTTGAGATATGGGCCTAATCATATCTTTGGAGAAGTCCTAACTCCCTCTCCCAGTCTATAAATTCCTCCTCTCCCATTTCCAAATGGTTGGTCAGGTTAGAGGCTAGGTCAATCTATGTCCATTTGTACCCCTATGTTGAGCTTGTGCTTAGAGGTTATTCATTAGACTTGGAGAAGGAGTGTTTAGAGAGTTTCTTGGCTTGGAATTGGATTACCACTCAAGGAGAGCCTTTCAACATCAGGGTTATGGTTGTAAGCTACCCCTTTATTCCTTAAATAATAATACGACTGCTGGTTCATCTTCCCAAAATATATATGTTCATGTCTGTATTAGTTTGGCATTCCTTGATCAACTAAATAGGTTATTATTGGACTTCCTATTGGTTTTGGTATGCTTTGTTGTCTCTTGGTCACTTTTGCAGGTACATAAGAGCTAGAAGAAGCAGGAACAAGTCCATGACACAAGTGATTCAAGGATCTCAACAAAGGAAACCAGATTAGCATTAGAGCAAGGTCGACCATCTCTCTTGTTCTACTTTTCAATTATAATCTAGGAAGACGTCTAGTTGATTGTCCCTTCAGTTGCTAGACCCACTCATTGGGCTATAGGGATTGTCTTTGTCTGCAGAGAGGATTAACCTTGTCAACAAAACGGTGACTCCACTGGGGGGCCTATGACCCTTTCCATCCAATCTTTCACCCTGATCTTTTGTCTAGTTTGACCAACCGTCGATTTTTCAACTTGTCTCCATCAGTTTTGGTGTATACCATCACTGATTACTATCTTAGAGTGATAAGTCTAGATTGTTTCTTGGAATATTTTTATTTTTTTCCCATATTCCTCGCCCATCGTGGGTTTACCCTTTATATTCGCAATCACATTGCGTCTTTTCTCTTTACAGTCACGATGATCACTATTTTTACCTTTACAGTCGCAAAGAAAAAAAATTCTTAATTTTTTGGTCGTGTTGAAATCATCACTACTTTTTCTATACAAAGTAGTGATGCCATTGTGGTTTTGCCTATGAAAATTAGTAATCGCGGGTTTGGATATGTAAAGTAGCGATGATCCTTGAATATGAGAATTTTTAAGATTTCTTCCTTAGAATCTTGTGTGTCTTCGCCCCTAAGTTCTTTTCCCATCCTGTATGCTTGGATTTGTCAATATGTTGATTGATTTCCTTAATTAATAGGCAAAATTTGTCTCATTGGCTTTGAAGTGAAACCTGATTGATTTCTAGGGTTTCTAGTCAATTGGTCATCACTTGATGCTTGTTGGTGTCATTGAGATGTTTGTTTTGTTGATTGATTGACTGTTGTTTTTTGTAGAAATCATTGAAAACATCATTTTGCATCTGTTTTAGCTTGTATTTTGAAATTTACTTTTCATGAAAATGCATTAGATTAGTTGCAATGAGAAGTTATTTTTTGAGATTCATCAATGAGAATAGATCACATTTTTTGATGATTGAAAGCTAAAAATTATATTAGGTTCATCAAATCATTCAAAACGAAAAGAAAATCATTATTCATCTAAGTGCATCTTAGTAAAGTAAAACAATTTTTCTTTCAAAAAAGTTGCATTTAGGATGATGAAAAGTGGAAATCGTTTTTACTTTTGGCATTTCATTTAGTGAAATGAAAGATTATATTTCGTTTTCACATTTTGCATTTGGAAGACAAAAGTGAAAGTTAGTGGAAGAAATTTGCATGATGCATTTTTTTTTATGCATTAATGATTGAAATTTCTTCCCTTGAATAGTCTAGCTTTCATTGAAATGAAAGTTTTTCTTTTCTCATATAGTTTCATCATAGGTGTTCCGGTGACATCGTTTTGAGCTCAAAACCGAAACTTAATTGAAGATAAAATTTAAAATCTATCAATTAACCTAAGGAGAATTTGAAACATTAACATTCATATTTAGTGGTCTAGGCTAGAGACATGTTTCAGCATCTTTAAAACTTAGCAGTTTTCGTTCACTTCGACATTAGGCAACGCTAGCATAGACTTGTGCTCCCTATACCATCATGTATATAAAGGGAGACCCCCATAGGTTGGAAACCTTTATCCATAGGACATAGAGTTTGCCATCCTGTAAACATGATACAGCGAACGCAACATTCAAAGAGATTACCTACACGTATGTCAAGTCCTTGGTCAATTTATTGGCTAAGGTCTATACTGCAATTCATGGTTACTTGGTACTCGTTTTACCTAGATTCATCTGAGCAGTCATTTGATCTTTTCTGACTCATTAAATTTGAAGATATCATTGAGCACTTATCCTTTCAAGCTCGCTAAACTTACGAACACAAATAGAGTCACCTTTTCGTCATTTTCTCGACTCTTAAAACATGAAAAGGCCAAGTTTTTGTTTCAAATTCTAAAATAAATTAATTGACCGTATAAAAACATCCTTCCTATGGAAATACTCCTTATTAGATCTTAGGTTGATACCAATGGAAACATTTTCTGAATCTACTAGTCAAGGAAACCCCTCTGATGGGAATCCTAGTCCTTTTCCTTCTTTTGGAAATGTTGGTGCTCCTTATATGGCAACATTGTTCCTTCCTGGATTGACTATTGATATGCCAATTTGGTTATTTTCGACCTCGGTGATTCCGAGTATCCAAACTGCTTTTCAACCAAGTTCTCCTCCATCTGAACAACATAAACCTCATGTTGATCCTAAAGTTGACCCCTTCCCTTCTTCGCCCATTTCTTCACCTCGTTCTTCCTCTTCGCTTGGTGAAATTCTAGATTCTAGTAACTAGGAAGCTAAGAAGAAGAAGAAGAACAATAAGCAAGGGGGCAACCAAGCAACCATTGCTATGGATGCAACTAATGAAGGAAAAGCTTCCAACCAGCCCTAGAAAGTAAAATTCACTTGCTTGTTATGTAAGGGTAACCGCCTTCTTTGAAATTGTCCTGGTATTCCCAAGGTACTAAAAGTGTGGTCTTCAGGTTCACATCGACCTTTGTCATCAGTATTTGGTGATCATGTTGGTGAAAAACCTTCAACTAGTAACAGTAAAGCTCATGGGAAAAAGGGAAAAGTCAAATTTCCTTGTAGGTTGTGTGAAGGTAATCATCTTATTCACCTTTTTCCTTTAATGGAGGAAGCTTCCAAAGAGTTGGAAAACTTTACTACTTCCCAGCCTCATCTTCCAGCAGGTTATCGAAAGCTTTCCCCTGATCATCTGCTAGTTGATCTAGTGTTTGATCAAAAGTCATATTTGGTCAATCCCACTCTCTGTGAAAGTGAGTCTCGTGAGTCCGTTCTCAACCAACAATTTATTGAGAAACCAGTAGACTTGACCCCACCTTTAGTTAACCGTACCTTTTGGGTAGAGAGTGAATCTCATACCGCTCAAGTTCTTCTATTTTCTTCAGTTTCGAATAAACTCAAGGTAAATCCTCCTATTCTTGAGGTGCATGAGAGCATTTCTCATGTTCCCATTGAGAAAAAGGATAACTCTCACGTTCCTACAACAACGCCTCTGAGTAGTTTAGTGACTTATTTTTATTGGAGTCGACTAGCAGGATATCACCTTCTGTCTTACGTGCCTTTTCAAATTACAGTACAGGCATACCATATGACCATACCTAGCACAGTCATAGATGAGGGCACATCTGTTAGCATCCTTTCCTCAAATTCTTGGCAAGCTTTAGGTTCTCCTCGGCTTGTCTTCGTCACCTAGAATCTGTTAACTTTTAACAAAGGAACAAGTCAATCATTAGGGATCCTTCCAAAGTTTCCCTATTACTTTGGGAGGAAAGACTATCTATATAGACGTGATGGTTTCCCAAGGTCCATTGGATTTTAATCTACTCCTTGGCCATGACTATGTTTATATCATGGGAGCTCTTGTTTCTTCCCTCTTTCGAGTGATGTGTTTCCCGCATGAAGGAAACATTGTGATCATTGATCAGCTTACATTCATTGGTCCTTAATCAACTCCCACTCAACTGTCATCCCTAAATGGTTCTTATATGCAAGCGGTACCACCACCACCACTGGTTAATTACCTAGCCACCTATTCCATGCCAACATCTTCTGATGATCTAGTAGGTGATGTAGTACACCATGTATTGGGGGCATTGGAGCCTGATTTTTCATTTGGATCCCTAGATATGTATCCCTTCCAAAGTGTTGTTCTCTCGTCTGATGAGAAACTCTTGGAAGCCATGGCCTTTGTTGGTCTATGATCAACGGAATGGAGCAAAGTTCCTTGTCTTGTGTCAAGCTCTTTAAAAAATGAAACAAGGGCTGGAGAAAAGTTCCTTGTCTTGTGTCAATCTCATTAAAAAAATGAAACAAGGGCTATGAGGATAGTTATTTTACCATGTCAACCTCTTTAAAAAATGAAATAGGTCCTGTGAACATGGTTCCTTTACTTGTTTCAAGCTCGTTAAAAAATAAAACAAGGTGTCATGAGCATGGTTCTTTTCCTGTGTCAAGCTCATTAAAAAATGAAACAATTCCCCTTCCAATTCGAGTCTTTGATTAGATCTCGTAAAATCCCAGTCGAATATTTCACTTGATCTCGTATGTGAACCTTCATTCCATCCACTTAGATGAATGAAATGAAGCTTGGGGGCATGTACCTCGATTTGAGTCATTATGTTGGGGGCATGAAAACTTATCTCAAGCATAGTTTATCTTTGTTTCAGGATTGTGTAAAAATGAAACCAAATCTAAGTATAGTTTTTTTCCATTTCAAGCTTGTGTAAAAATGAAACCAAATCTAAGCACAGTTTTTCTTATGTTTCAAGGTTGTGAAAAATGAAACCATCTTCAAGTATACTTAAGCATAGTTTTTGATATTTCAAGCTTGTGTAAAAATGAAACCATTCCCTTTTGACATCTTCTGATTTCCATTTTTATCAGCCCTTTTTGTAAGATTAGCCTTGGTTCTTTCATTCCATCGTCACCATGAGGAACATCTGCAATGAGTGGTCTTATTAGCCAACCTCTTGACCATTACATGTTTTGAGTAGTTCCATCATTACCGGAACTAGTTGGTATCCTTTCATACCACTTGTTCCTCCAGGTGGAGTGCTCTTTTAGCTCTTTTCAGACTCCAAAAATATGAAATTATTATCGAGTACTTGTCTTTTTGAACTCATTAAATTAAATGAATTGACGTCTACTCAATATAAGTTTAACCCTTCTTCGGGCTGAGATTGACTATTTACAAAAAAGGTGCACCTTGGTCGACATGGTCAAGTGGTTCTCTCAAATATTGTTTTCTACCTTTTCAGATTCGAGGGACAAATTACGAAAAGGGACATGATGGAGTTTTCTTTTTCATTTCTTTTTCAAACTCTCTAAACATGAAAAAGATACTGAGTTATTCTTACATCGAACTCGTTAAAACTTTACGACCAAAGACTCGTCACCATGATGAGACCGAGCTTCTCCTTCCTAGCGCTCGTAAAACTTACTAGGATGGATTCATTCGAAGAATGAACTTACATGACAAGCATATGTTATCCCCTTCAAGATTGTGATAAAAACAAAGAGGTAATTGCTAGAAATAGTGGGGGGAAATGAAAATGAAACAACCTTTGTATTGGTAGCATGTCGCTCTTGAACATGACACTCTTCTACATCTTGTGGTAGGTTTGGGATATCCTCACTCAGTCACTTGTCCTTTTAGGTTTGGGTTATCCATTTTACCTCTCATCTGACTATTTCACTTCGTCGTAATGACCCTCAATACTATGCTGAGTCTAATGTTTCCACACTTCGGATTCGTGTCGCCAATATGTTTAAGAGAAGTTAAATCTGCAGCTATTTACCTATACACTGTTTGAGTCATTGTTAAAGTCTTGAAAATCATTCCACTTTATTCCTTGTTTCATGTCGATGATGGGGGATTCTTCATTGCCCTCCTTCAACGGGTTGCTTCTTGTCGACTTCAGCTCATTATCCAGGAAGATGACTTAGAAACTCCCTTTCAGTACCTTAGAGATTGCATGCCTTAATGTCTAGTTCTTCGTATTTGATGATGGTTTTTCATTATTGGCCTTCGATTAGATGATTCCACGAGTGTTCGACTTCATCTTCGTTATCACATTCAAGGATTGTACTATTGTACCCTAACAGCCATTTTCATTATGGGTGGTTCCTCTCGTGCATGTTAACAATCCACATCAATGGCCAGTAATCACGTGGTTTTCTAGCATGTTCGACTACGACACATTCATTCAGATGTTATAATTTGTACTTTGATCGGTTCGGGATGGAGTGCAAGACCCTAAGTTTTGTCTGATATAAATCAGGCTGCATGGAGCTATATGTTATTCATGATTGTACACATGTTTTTTCTATACGAATGGTTTTGACCATACCGTGGGGACTTTACATTTATGATGATCCTTCTATGTCAGATGGATGTGTCCATTCCTTGGATCTTAGATTATAGGTGATCCTTTTGTATTGGATGGTTGTGCCCATGCCATGGATCTTTTCATACAGTCTTCATCATTCGGATGGCTGCGTCCATGCCATGGATTCATGTCTTGATCTCATATATGTATATGTATATGTGTCCTTGATTTGTAGGTCTCTTGACAGTGTGTGTCCTCATCCTTGCAAGATCTCATGAAGCATCTTAGCCATCACTCCTCATTCTGCCTTCATGCTTTAGGGAGCATCTGTTACACAGTATTTTGTCACACCTCTTGCACTTCCCTGTAACATACCCTGAAGTGCCTAAAATATGACCATAATGCATTGTACTCATTCATATATGTATTCCAGAGCCTTCCTAATACATTGATTGGAAAATTTCTTGAAGCTTCCCTTCAAGGAAATAGCTCTTAAACCCTAATTTGAGCACCATCGCTCTTATGAGGCTTAAAACTGTGATGGTCGCATGTTGCACTATACCCGACTTGTAATGGCATCGCTCTATTTTCTCATATACCCGTGATGATCCCAAAAAGGTAATTTTCCCGAAGAGGATGAGAATCTTCATGATCTAGAAGCTTTCAGAGCAGCGAGCTCGAGGTGGTTCAGATAAATGAAGTCGAATCCTCCTAACTTGACCTCTTTGTCTTATCCCTATGAGCTAGCTCCTTGAGATGTGGGCCTAATCCTATCTTTGGAGAAGTCCTAACTCCCTCTCCCATTCTATAAATTCCTTCTCTCCCATTCCCAAATAGTTGGTCAGGGTAGAGGTTGGGTTGATCTATGTCCATTTCTACCCCTATACTGAGCTTGTGCCTAGAGGCTATTCATTAGACTTGGAGAAGGAGTGTTTGGAGAGTTTATTGGCTTGGACTTGGATTACCACTCAAGGAGAGCCTTTCAACATCAAGGCTATGGTTGTAAGCTTCCTCTTTATTCTTTAAATAATAATACAACTGCTAGCTCATCTTCCAAAAATATATATATTCATGTATGCATTGGTTTGGCATTCCTTGATCAACTTAATAGGTTATTATTGGATTTGTTATTGGTTTTGGTATGCTTTTTTTTCTCTTGGTCACTTGTGTAGGTATATAAGAGTTGGAAGAAGCAGGAACAAGTCCATGACACAAGCGGTTCAAGGATCTCTCTTGTTCTACTTTTCAATTATAATCTAGGAAGATGCCTATTTGATTGTCCCTTCAGTCGCTCGACCCACTCATTGGGCTAGAGGGATCGTCTCTATCTGCAGAGAGGATTAACCTTGTCAACAATAACTACAGGAAATAAAGTAGAAGTCAAAAAATTGCCTGTAAATTGAATTTTTTATGGTTGGAGATGATTATGGATGCATGAGACATGGTGGTCATGGAAGATATGAAATGAATGAAGGAATAATGGGATTTTTCTTGGATTTCTGCCCTCTAAAATTGGTGTACATTATTTCCTTGAAAACCCACAAAACCAGGAACTGTTATGAGTGGGTAGTTTTTGGGGTCCCTGCCATAACGTTTTTGTGTTTTTTTCTCGTTTTGTTTTTAAAGATAACTAGGTCGCCTCAAAGGAGGTTTTCAACCTGCTTTTCAGCCCTAAGCACCTCAAGGGAGGTTTTCACCCAGGGACCTTTTATTTTTTATTTTTTTCCTTTTTTCACTCTTGGGCCGCCTCAAGGAGGTTTTCAACCCAAAAGTGAGCCTTAGGTGCCTCATGGAGGTTTTCACCTATGTCTCTTATTGTATTTTTTGTTTTTTTTTTCCTTTTAAAAAAAATCAATAGTCTTCAAGAATTCAGTGAGGTGGAAACTGAGACTCCTTCAATCACCATCATTGCATTACTGATGCTACTGACGAATTCTTCCTTTGACAAAGATTTTTTTGTAAGCTTTCAATCTATTCCCATTAACAAGCAAGGGGATACCTTCTTCACCAATGGTTCTTATCTAAACAACCCCATTTTCATGGCACTTTTCTATCACATATGGGCCTAGCCATATGGTCATAGATTTGCCTTTGAAATCCTTGAACCTAGAGTCATACAGCAGAGCCCAATCACCTTCTTGAAACAAATTTTCTTTGATATTTTTGTCATCCCAAACCTTTCTTTATACTTGAGTCACCTCTATGTGTAGGAGGGTCTGCATCCTGAATTCATCTAACCCATTGAGCTGAAGTGACCTCTCTTGATGTGCCCTTGTAACATCCAAATCCAATTGTGATGCCATTCTTAAAGTGTTGTGCTCAAAATCAATGGAGAGTAAAGTCTTCTTCCAATAGACCAAATCATAACGAGTGAAGCCAGTGGTTGTCTTCCAATTTGTATTGGAGGCCCAAGGGGCCTCCAGTATTCTATCAGCTCATTCCTTCCTATTTCTACTCACCACCTTTGTGAGAATGATTTCTAATTCTCTACTGGTAACTTCTACTTGTCCATTGGCCTAAGGGTGGTAAGGAGTTGATTTCCTATGCTTGATATTATGTTGGCTTAACATATTCTCAATCATGTGTGAGGTGAATTGAGTTGTCTGATCAGTGACTAGCTCTCTAGGGTATCCAAACTTGTAAAACATATTCTCCCTCAAGAACTCAACCACTATCTCTTATGTGGCTACCTTGAAAACATTGGTTTCAACCCACATTTTCAAGTAACTAGTGCACACAATTATGTACTTTTTCTGTCATGATGGTGGATCAATAGGCCCAATGAAATTTGTGCCCCACTTTTCAAATGGCTCAAAACTCACTTGAGGTTGCAAAGGCATTTCATCCCTGGGAGTAGGTTTCCCCATTCTTTGGCACCAGTCACATTGGCTGGTATATCTTCTTGCATCTTGGTGGGGAGTGGGCCAATAGTAGCTAGCTTGTAGTACCTTGAAGGTTGTCCTCTTGGTTGTAAAGTGACATCCACAAGGCCCATCATGACAGACTAGAAGGATGTAAAAAACTTCCTCCTCCCGGACACATCTTCTCAGAATTTGATCTGGGCCTAACTTTAAGAGATTGCCCCCAATCCAAGTGAATGGGGTGCTTTTCCTTATAATTCTTCTCTTTTCCTTGGAGGACAGATTTGGAGGGAATTGTACAGCTACTAAGTAGTTGGCTGTGCCAGTAAACTTCAAAGAGAGAAATCAAATAGTGAATAAATGCTCATCTGGAAATTGGTCATCAACTGTTCCTTCCTCACCTACAAGCAAAGCCAATCTGGACAAAAAATATGCAACCACATTTTCTCTACTAGGCTTATCAATGATAGTTAGATCAAACTGTTGTAACAAAAGCAAACATCTAATAATTCGGGCATTCACATCAGGCTTGTTCATAAAATATTTAATAGCAACATGGTCAGTATGTACAAAAGTCTGGTAATTGGTGATGTAATGTCTAAATTTATTCAAGGAATGAACAACAAATAAGATCTATTTTTCAATCACAGTATACTTCAATTCAGCCTTGGACAGATTTTTGTTGATGAAATAAATAGCGTAAGGTAAATTTCATCTATCTGGCCTAGAGTTGCTCCTATAGATTTGTCAGAGGCATCAACATGGATGTGGAAAGGAGGATCCCAATTTGGGCCTTGGAGTATAGGTGCAGTAGTAAACTTGTCCTTTAGGGTTTCTAGGGCCTCTTTGCAGCTTTCTAACCATAAAAATTTGGAGTCCTTGGTTAATAGTCCAAACAAAGGTGAGGCTACCTTGTTGAAGTATTTTATGAATCTCCTATAGTATCCAACTAAAAGTAAGAAACTTATGGCATCCCTCTGCTTCTAAGGAGTAGGGACCCTCTTTATGATAGAGATTTTATTTGGGTCCACTTGGAGACCTTCCTAGGATATTGAGTGACCTAGAACAGTCCCTGCAATCATCAAGAACTCACACTTCTCAGGACTAAGGATAAGTTTAATACTTTTCCTAGGTTAGAGAGAGCCTCTAGGAAATCACACCCATAGGGGGTGAAATCATCCATATAAATTTACACAAAGTCATGGACTAGCTCTACAAAGATGCTCAGGACTGCCCTCTGAAAAGTGGCAGGGGAATTGCGTAATCCAAAAGGAAGGACTCTATAAGAAAAGGTACCCCAAGGACAGGTGAAGGTGGTTTTATCTTGTTCCTTTAGGATGATTTGGATTTGATTGTAACCATTGAACCCATTTAGGAAAGAGAAGAACTTCTTCCCTTCCAGACCATATAATACTTGGTCACTGAAAGGTGGAGGAAAATGGTCCTTTTTTGTGGCGTTGTTTAGCTCTTTGTAGTCCACATAGATCCTCCACTTCCCATTTTTATTTGGAACCAGAACTAGAGGAGACATCCACTCACTGTCTGAGATGGGGTAAATGAACCCTACATCCAACAACTTATGTAGTTCTTCTTTGACTATATCCTTGAGGGTTGGGTTCATTCTCCTTTGAGGTTGGCGCACTAGCTTGTAGCCTTCCTTGATGTAAATGTGGTGAGTACACACCGAAGGGTTCACTCCCTTCATTTCCTTATAACTCCAGGAAAAGGCATCCAGATGCTTTCTTAGCATGTCACATAACTCCTCTTCCTAATGTGTAGAAAGAGGAGTTTATTTTCAATGTTCTTTCTGGACCAAATTATATCATCTTGACATGAGTAGGACTCGATTCAGCTAGGAACAAATCATTCCAAGGGTTATCTTCAATTTTCTTCACTAACTCCTCA
This sequence comes from Pinus taeda, assembly GCA_000404065.3. Classification (NCBI taxonomy): domain Eukaryota; kingdom Viridiplantae; phylum Streptophyta; class Pinopsida; order Pinales; family Pinaceae; genus Pinus; species Pinus taeda. The sequence goes on along the minus strand of APFE030750801.1, from coordinate 22,817 downwards.
AGAGACATGGTGTTGGGGGGCTGATTATAGAGGATTTTCTCAATCATGTCATCTTCATAAAGTTATCCCCTCCTATAGTAGCATCTAAGGTACAGATTGGGGAAGAGTAGACATCATATTTCTCCTCCTCTTGTAACCATAAAGGTAAGTCATGTTCCATAGATGATTGAGTGGGAGGGTACAAGACCAATTGTTTGGACAAATGCCCATTTTTAATGGTCATATTCCCAGCCTTGCAACTTATGTAAGCATCAACAGTGGCTAACCATGGCCTTCCAAGGATGAGAGGATAACCATTGAACTTGGTTTTAGGTTGGAGAACTAAGAAGTCAGTAGGGTATTCCCAGGAATTAATGGAGACCATCACATCCTCAACAAACCCCTTAAGAGCTATTGTGGAACTATCTACAATTTTCAAAATTGTTGTGGTCTGTCTTAATGATCCTTGGAGATTCAGTTTAAGCATAGTCTCATGATTCATCACATTTATGGCATCCCAAAGATTGATCAAGGTATGGGGGACAAGGATAACATTGATGTGTACATCTACTACAGGACTTCTAGGATCTAGATATTTTGGGAAAATCACCTACCCCAACATTAAGTCGGATAGTTGTCCAATGACATTAATGGTAGGGGTATCTTTCTTTAGTCTCCCTTGATGTTTGAAACATTTCTCCTTGATTAACTTGTCGTATATGGGGACATCCTTGATAGCTTGGAGGAGCAGGATTTTAACACACAAGTTTTTCAATTCACTCAAAAGTTTAATCTCTTCTAGGGTGTGCTGGATAGGATGGATTAATCTCTTAGGAAAAGGAGGTGGATTCACTTGAGGGACACACTCCTCCTTTTCCTCTTCAATCTCCTCAGGTGGAGATGGAGGTTTATTATTTGGAAGCAATCTTCCAGACATGATGTTGATTTCTTGAATTTCCATAGCATAGGTAGGGTAATATGTTTCTCCAATGTAGACCTGCAATGCCTGTCTATTTTTCAGGTTAGGATTTGGTTGAGCAAGCATCTGAGGTTGCTTAGGTGGAGCAAGGTAAAGGAGTTATGGGTGAGATGGAGGTGGAGACAGTAAGGCTTGAGATTGGTTGTATGGGGGCCTCCACCCCTGGGATGGGGCATTCCACTGAGGTTGTGGAGGAGTATATGGTTGAAATGGTTGGTTGGCAGGTTGGGAATGGTATTGAGGTGAAAAATACTAGGGAGAAGGTGTGGACCATGAAGGATGAGCAGGAGGGAACCAAGGGGGAATGGTTTCATTCTGGTTAGGGTTGTATTATGAATAAGACACCTCTTGTATGCATTGTTGGTATGGTCGACTTCCTTGAGGCCTCCTTTGGTTGATATAACAGAGTTGTTTAGTCACCCCTTTAGTTCCTTGATACAAAACTTTCAATCCAGACAGAGAAGGACACTTGTCTATGGAGTGGTTCTCCTCACCAATGATGAGTGCCAGTATTGCAGCAAGAATGTTGCAACTCCTGGGCTACAAGCTTTACTTTGTCAACCCGGGGTTCATACAAACTTGGAAGTGTCAGTGTTGTATACACAAGTAAAACTAATGGTTCTACCTTTTTCCATGGTTCAACTGGTGAGACAATAATGGAAAAGACTAAAATTCAATTCTAAATCACACCATTTCCTAATTAACTGCCAAGAAACTATGCTTTGTAATCATGCTAAATTAACATGAACCAAATGCTACTATCTAAGCATGGAAGTAAGAAGCATAAATCATTAGTAATGTGCAAGTAAAGGGACTGAAATAAATTTATTTTTGTTTTTTTTGTCTTTTCATGCAAAATCAAGTATGCAAACTAATTTCTTTTGATGATGTGGCAGGTGGATTAAGGATGTTGGAGGATGGATGGAAGGGTTAGGAGATGGTTGGATCGTGTGGAAACCCTTGGGAGGATTTTGGTGACTTCCTAGAGTTTGTCCCTCAATTCGGCCTCAAAATAGGCCATTTCAAGAAAACCTACAAGATTCCCTGTAAACCTACAAGATTCCCTGTAAACCTACAGGATATAACTGAGAGAAAAATGGAAGGTGTTGGAGGTTATGGAAGGATTAGAGAAGGTGGTATATGGGTGGAATGAAGTGAGGAAAGGTCTGGGATCACTAAGAAGTCAACATCAAAGATAGAGGATGGTTGGATTCGCTCAATGTGCTTGGAAGAATTTCTATGAAAAATGATGAAAACTAGTGAAGGTGATGGTGAAAACAAGGAATGACTATGGTGGATGGAGTGGAAGGTGGTTGTTGGCTATGAATTCTTTGTCTCCTCCTAAATCACCTGCTCTTCATAAAACATGTACAATTCCCAAAAAACTATGTAAACAAGAAACATTCTCATAAGCTAGAAAAGCAGAATTAATGAACTAACTATCGACATGATGCATGAGGAAGTTTCTGAAAGGAATGAAAGCATGGATGGGATCTACTGAAAGAGTGAATATAGAAGAGATGGCCATGAAATCCTACTTTGCAAAACTGATCAAATGCTAACTTCAATGCAATAACCTCTAAAGCTTATGCAAGAAATAGAAATATGTGTTTTTGGGGCTGCATAAGGGTCCCTTCCTCAAATCATGATCCCAAAGGGAGGAAATTAGGCCAAGACACCCACTGAAAACCTTGTGGTACTCCTTTTATCCTTGATAACCTACTACTGAAGTAAGGTACAAATGGAAGCAAACTAATAAATAACCAATCCAATCTACACTACTTGCAATGAAAACATATCTAAAAGAAAATTAACAACAAAGCTATGAGACTAATCTAAACATACAGATGTTGGCATTATGTTTCAAGTGTTGTCCTTGATGGCAACTCACTCAGAGGTTGGTACAGGTGCTCAGAGGATGGTACAGGTGATGGCAACTTAATCAGAGGACAGATCTCAGTACAGCAGGACAAGAAAGAGATATACGCAGGTTTATCAAAGAGAATCTGCGTATACACTCAGGTTTGCTTCAGTAAAAGCGTGTATATGTGGAAAACTTATCTTTGGTCTGTGGCGGTTATTCCTTGGAAGTTGTGCCTATGGTTTTGGACCATGGCGTCTCGACGAACGTGTTGATCCTTAGTTTCGAAGTTGATGGTATTGGTTTGTTATGGTTTTGGACCATGGTATTGAGCAAGGCCTAAGGCTATATAAGGAGAAGATCATTAGGCCAAGAGAGGTGAAAATGTGTGAGCATTGGGTGTCTGACGAAGTGAGAGGATCTGGTATTGCTGGTTGTCTGTTGGGAAGTTTGGCAAGGGTCGGATCTGACAGCGGAGGCATAAGTAATCATTTCTAGATCTGTACGCGGGTTTCCTTTGGAGAAAGTGCGTATACACGCGGTTTCGGTAAAGTGCAGTAGTGTATGCATGATAAAGTTTGATATCTCAGGTTGCTGCTGATTCTGGTGGTTGTTACAGAGTTCTGGTCTCTGGTTTGGGTTCTGTGTTCTTAATGACAGGGTTTCAGTGATCCAGTATTGGGTTGTTTTATGAATTATGATGCAAGTTTAAGTTGATGATTGTATTGCAGTAATGTTTGTTTTGTACTCATGGATCCAGTCTGAAAATTGATGAAACGTGGTCCCTAAAGATTGTAGGGTCAGCACCTACGTACTAGTAAATGATCAGCTAGTACAAGAGCTGAGGGGGTTGTAGCTCCCTTCCAGAAGTAGTGGAAAACGAGAGAGGGTTGTAGCCCTCTGCAGGTTGTAGCCTGCATACTGGTAAAGGACTGCACCAGTATATTGTAAAAGAAGTTTCTCATTAAAGAAGAAAGAAACGAATTGCAGCAGGTGGTTTTCACCCACATTGGGTTTCCACCTTATATCATGGTGTTCATGTGTGTGGCTCTTGTTTGATGTCCTGTTCTGTTATACTGCACCTGTTTACTGTTAATATGCTTATAATGTTCTGATGCATTCACTGAAGATTAAGCTAACTGAATTATAAGATCTCTGGGTATACGTTGTTTTCTTTAGACACAGTCGCGTGTATACGCTGGTTCACTTCATTGAAGTAGCGTATATGAATCTGAGTATGAAATTAAAAAGTTTTATCTGATCTGATAATACTGATTCACCCCCCCTCTCAGTATTATTTCCAACAATTGGTATCGGAGCAGGTCCTTCAAAGGAAGCTTGATCGCTTGAAGGAAAAGATCCATCAGAATGGATAATCCAGAAAGAGAGGCACACATCAGGCCACCAGTTTTTGACGGGAATAATTTTACTCATTGGAAGATAAGAACCACTGCATATCTACAATCACTTGGAGCAGAAGTTTGGGGAATCGTAGAAGGAGGATACAAATTCCCATCAGCAACTCCTACAAATCCAGCAGAGAAAAAGCAATATGAGCTCAATGCCAAAGCTGTTACTGTCCTATTGAGCAGTTTGATACAATCAGAATTTATGAAGATCATGCATTTCAAATCAGCTAAGGAAATATGGGACAAAATTGTCACAAGCTACGAAGG
>APFE030750801.1:2256-18302 GCA_000404065.3 Pinus taeda | reverse complement strand
AAGTGCGTATACACGCGATTTCGGTAAAGTGCAGTAGCGTATGCATGATAAAGTTTGATATCTCAGGTTGCTGCTGATTCTGGTGGTTGTTACGGAGCTCTGGTCTCTGGTTTGGGTTCTGTGTTCTTAATGACAGGGTTTCAGTGATTCAGTATTGGGTTGTTAATGAATTATGATGCAAGTTTAAGTTGATGATTGTATTGCAATAATGTTTGTTTTGTACTCTTGGATCCAGTCTGAAAATTGATGAAACGTGGTCCCTGAAGATTGTAGGGTCAGCACCTACGTACTAGTAAATGGATCAGCTAGTACAAGAGCTGAGGGGGTTGTAGCTCCCTTCCAGAAGTAGTGGAAAACGAGAGAGGGTTGTAGCCCTCTGCAGGTTGTAGCCTGCATACTGGTAAAGGACTGCACCAGTATATTGTAAAGAAGTTTCTCATTAAGAAGAAAGAAACGAATTGCAGCAGGTGGTTTTCACCCACATTGGGTTTCCACCTTATATCATGGTGTTCATGTGTGTGGCTCTTGTGTGATGTCCTGTTCTGTTATACTGTACCTGTTTACTGTTAATATGCTTAATAATGTTCTGATGCATTCACTGAAGATTAAGCTAACTGAATTATAAGATCTCTGGGTATACACTATTTGCTTTAGACACAGTCACGTGTATACGCTGGTTCACTTCATTGAAGTAGCGTATATGAATCTGAGTATGAAATTGAAAAGTTTTATCTGATCTGATAATACTGATTCACCCCCCCTCTCAGTATTATTTCCAACAACAGATACAAGAAAGAGGAGCCTTGGCTGCTAGGGTTGGGACCTAAGCCAAGATCTTTAGCCCTTTGAGTTAACTCAGTGCTGGCTCAAAGCAAAACTCATTCTTATTACCAAAACAGAAAATTACATCAATAAAACATTCACAAGTCTGGAGCTTGAAAATAGCTTAGAGTTTTACAACAAAAAATCGAATCCTAATGAGGCTCTAGGCCTATCTACTTATAAAACTAAATTCCCCAACGAACTCCTTAAAATTAGGTAGGCCTAGCTCCCGAACTTGAGATAAACTAGCTCTTTGTCTCTCACTTGCTCGACTGCCTTCTAATCCTCATGGCTTGGCTGCTTGCACTCCAAGCTGGTGTGATGGATGGAGAAATATTTGAATGGGTGAGAAATAAATGGGGAGGATTTACCTCCTACAATCCCTCTCCCTTGTCCCATTTGAGTTTTAACCTTAGTATTTGTCGAAATTCCTTGCTTTTCTCCTTCAATCCTGCATTCAATGCATATTAGTCTACTAGGCATAATATCCAACTCGAACTCATCTCATAAACAAAATATAATCAAAAACATGTAATAAGTTGTGAGAAAACTTGGTTTGACTAAGATAGGAGGTGAATTAAGGCCCATATAATTACCCAATGATGAGGCTCATCATCACCCCCTACTGAAAGTGTTGCTCATCCTCTAAGCAACTCAATCAATATCCATATCCTCCATAGCTCTAGTGGCCTCCCTGACATCCCATGCCTTTGTTGTGGTTTCCTCTTCTTGTTCATAGAATCTTGCTTTCCTTTCTACCTCCTCCCACGACCTCTTTTCTTCTTCCTTCCTTCCTTCTAAAATTCCTAAGAGTAGTGGTGGACTGAGTTTCAGGCCAATCCAATTGAATTGCAACCTTTGCATAGGTTTCTTATACATGGGTGTCATGTTTAGTGCTTCTCTCAATCTTTGAGGAGAATGGTACTCTCTTATCTTTAAGTTGCATGGGAATATGTTCCATCTCCTTAGGCAAGCATATATGCTATCATCCCCAATAGCCTAAACATGTCCTCAAAATATGAAATTTCTTACTCTTGGGTAGCAAGATATCTATGTGCAAGTTGAGGATCATTTGCAATCAAATTATGGGTACTGATGAGGGCCATGGGATCTGACTGTTAAAATCTGATCATAAGAGGCTTATTTTTCTCTCTTTTCAATATCTTCTTCATCTCTGTAGCGCTTTATTCCTCATGGTTCATCCATGATGACAAAACCATCAACTGTAAATCTCTTAGCTTGGCATTAGGGTCCCATACATTCATGTCTGTTAAGGCCATGTTGTGCAAATAAAACTCAAACATCTTGGCCCTATCTTCTAGTGTGTTATGATCACAAAGATCAATGAACTACCTGTAGTCCTGAAATGGCATGGTGCCTCTCTGTGCTAGGGTCTTGATCTGGAACTGCAACCATTGTTCCTTGAGGTATAGGACATTATATTTAGCTGGAATCCTACACTAGATTTCCTCCAAAGAGAGACTGGCCATACATGCCAATTGATTCTCTCTTTCTTGCAGATGTCCTCTCAACCATGCATTTTCTGTTTCTAGTTGATTTTTCATTATCGCCTCTCTGTCTCTCAAGCTACTTAGATCTCTACCGATCTCCTTGATCTTCTCCTCCATGTGCCCAATTTCTTCCACCCCCTTGGATTTGGCGATCTACATCCATAAATTAGTTCTGGCTCTCTCCTTCTCAAGCTCAAAGAATAGTGGAATAGAAAATTTTTTAGGTATGACCCTGTCTCCTTCAATAAACCTGTAGTAGGAGTCAAGGTTAGGTTGGGGGCTAGGTTCTTTTGAATCTGGGTCCTCTTTTCTAGTTCCTTGTTGTTGGCCTACCTCCTTTTCCAATTTTTGTGTCTTTTGTAGGTTCAGAAGAGTATCCTATAGGATTTCTTTTGCTTCCTGTAGATTCTGTTGTGTGTCCTATAGGACTGCTTTTCCCAGGTGATAGGAGACTTAGGGGAAAGCATTTTCTCCTTTTTTTTAGGTGAGTCTTCAATCACAATGGGAATTTTGGTTGGTGTTTGGGGTTTCCCCTGCCTTATTCTTGTGCTTTTCCTTGTCCTAAAATATAAGGGGGTTTGTCTCTATCTTTTGCCTTTTTTCTTGATGGGGGTGCTAAGAGCAGTGAGGGTAGTTGTTGCCTCTCTCTCAATGGGTTTTTTCGACACCCTAGGTGGCTCCTCCCTATCTTCTGCCCCCTCTTTTCCATTTTTTTCTTCGCCTATGACTTTCCTTTCTTATTCCTCTTGTAGATCCTCATCATCTTTATCAGTTCCCTCCTTAACATCCTCCTTTGTTTCTTCATCATCCCCCTTCTCTTTCTCCTCTTCTTCTTCATCTTCCTCATTTTCTTTTGTTTCATCTTCTTCTTCATTCATCTCATCTTCATCTCCTTTTGTTTATTCTTCTTCCTGCTCTACTTCAGTCTCTTCCTCTTCCTCATCACTGACAATAGGACTAACATCATATGTGAGAACTTTGATGTCTTCCTCTGTCTGCATGTCTCTGAAAACTAACCATTTTATAGGAATTCTGAGGTTTTGGAGGGCATCTTCCAAAAGGATTCTAATTAATCCATGGTGAGCTAACTGTTGGGCATTTCCCTCTTGCACTTCGACGCTTGAGTCTATCCGTGATTGTAGTAGGAAGTATGGTAGGTTGATCCTATGGTGAGGGGGTGTTTCTGCTCCAAATCTCAATTCTTCAAGAAGCCTAAAATGATAGCCATAGACCACACTATACCTACCCTCACATGAAATTTACTTGATAAGTTGGTAGCTTACCTCAATCTAGGGATATGGCAGACTTGCTCTCCTTACTCCATTTTTTTCCTGAGTGGGTTCCTCACCTTCCAAAAACAATTTCTTTTTGGCAACCTGGATATCTCCTTTGTCTTCCTTCCTCCATGCTACTCCTAGGGGAAGAGTGGTAACTCTGCTGATGAGTTCAGGGGTGAGTTCTATGGAGTGGCCTCTTACCACAATAGTGGCATGGACTCTAGTGAGTGGAATGAGGGAGAGAGAAAAATCTCGGGCCACCTCATCATCATATCCCCTTAATTTTTTGAAAAACCCCGTCCAATTATGCCTTGTGAAGATTTATAGTACCTGAGGGTGTTGTTGTATTCTCATAGTGTTAGTGGGATCCCAATTATTAAACCCTCTTGTCATCTTGGTTGGTGAGGTTTTAAGGAGAAGAGATGGTTAATACTATTTTCAAATGCAGAAGTAACAAACTGAGATGACTGTGTGGACAATTCTCTTGCACATCTGCCAAATTCACTCAAACTAGAGGACTTTTTATTCAATTTACTTGGAAAGAAGAATGTAATTACAGAGCCTACCTCTTCATAATGTTTGTTGTGGTCAACCCCCGATTTTTCCCCTCTGAAAATCCTATCGTCTTATCCTGTAGACTGTCTTTGTGCATCATGTAGGAATCCTGTGTGCAATCCTGTAGGAATTCCTGTGTAGAAAAATGATGGTGTCTTCCTTGTTGTAGGTTTCCTGGGTATGAAAGTGACTTGTGAGAGTGAGCCTCGAGGAAGTGAATGCATGAATTCATGGGACGACGATTATTCCCTCTTATGGTCATTTGGGTTGAGGTGGTGTGCTGGCAGCGGAGGTATGGTTTCCATTTTTGGACTGTTGGTCCCCACTACCACCTCATCATTCCCCACTTCCTCGTAATCAACTCCCACTTCATGCTTCCATAGCCTTAACTGCTTTTGTCCTTCTCCTTTTTGTTTTTGAGTTGTCTCTTGCCACGTGTGAGAGGACAAATTGTTTTGTCTTTGTTGACTGAGTGAAGGTGGCCGAGTTAACTGGCCACCTTTCACTTATAAACCAACTTACTTGTAACCTTTACATCTTTTGACTAAATTATGCACGTGAGAGAGTGAGCGGGATACTTATCTATGGTGCTTAATACCTTGTTGTAGTGGTTGAAGACCAGAGGTGCTTGCTGTGTGTATTCGTTGCATACTATTTTTCTTTCCTTTTCTGTTGTTCTCTGATGAATTTTTTTTGTGGTGAAGGTACCTGGTGTTGAAGATGATGGTGTTGTTGCTGCTTTGGAGTCCCTTCTGCTATTGGATCATCATGCTGGAAGCTTGTTGTTCTTTTTATTTGTGTTACATGGGATAGGTTGCTACAGGATTTCCTATAGGATGTCCTGTAGATTCTTCTCCCTCAGAACTCTTAATCATACCTTCTGCTAGGAGTTTGAGGATGGTGGCATGGATGGAGAGGGATACTAGGAGTGTGGAGAATGAGGAATACTCAGGTGATGCTCCCTATTGCTCTTTGTTTCCTTCTTTTTCGAAGACTGTGAAATTTTTTGAAATTGATATATATTTTTTAAGGGTGAATGCAGGGGTGTTGAAGGTGGGCCTAGGTATGGCCATGGAATGATGATGTAGGGGTGCTATTTTATTGACATAGTAGGCCATTTTTTCCTTTAGGGTCACTTCTTGTAGGATTTTTGGGTTACTGTGATTCCTACAAGACCATCCTGTAGGTTTTCAGGGATCTTGTAGGTTTATAGGGGATCCTGTAGAAAACATAGTCCCCTTGTAAACTGGAAGGAAGAAGTGGAAAAATGAGAGAAATGGTAGAGTGATGAATGAAAATGAGTGGAAAAATAAAATGTGAGTGAAATAGGTCTCTTGTTGATCCTCCTTTACTCTTTGATCGTCCTTCTTGTTGACCTGCAAAATAGAAATTTTCATGATTTTTCTCTTTTTTTTTTTTAAACAACTAGGCTGCCTCTGAGAAGTTTTCATCATAGTTGTTTGCGCTAGGTGCCTCAAGAGAGGTTTTCACCCAGGGATCTTTTTATTATTAGTTTTTCTCTCTTTTTTTTTTATATATTGACACCATTGGGCCGCCCCAAGAGGTTTTCAACCCAATATTAGGACTCGGCACCTCATGGAGGTTTTTACCTAAGTCCTTATTATTTTTCTTTTTTCTCTCAGTGATTTGATGAGGCAGGTGCTAAAACTTGCTCCACTACCATCACTATTTTATTGTTATTGTCAATTTATTCTTGTTTTGACAATGGTCTCTTGTAAAGTTTCAGTCAATGTCCATTAACAAGTAAAGGAATGGCCTCTTCATCTATGATTCTAATCTGTACTGAACCATTATCATGGCATCTTTCTACAACATAAGGTCCTAGCCATCTTTTCCTTAACTTGCCCTTGAAGTATTTATACCTAGAATCATATAACAAAACCCAATCACCTTCTTGAAATTGCTTTTCCTTGATGTTCTTATCATTCCAGATCTTCCTCTCAAGTTGAATTACCTTTGTATGTAGGAGGGCTTGCATTCTGAATTCATCCAAAGCATTCAGCTAGAGCAATCTCTCTTTTTGTGCATTGTTGAGATCTAGATCTAGTTGGGTTGCCATCCTTAATGTTTTATATTCAAATTCAATGGACAACAGGGCCTTTTTCCCATAGACCCGCTCATAGGGTGTGAATCTAGTGGTGGTCTTCCAGGTGGTATTATAGGCCTAGGTGGCTTCAACTAGTCTATCTGCCCAATCCTACATGTTGTTGCTTACCACTTCAGTCAAGATGCCCTCCAGCACTCTATTGGTCATCTCTACTTGTCCATTAGCTTGTGGATGAGAGGGAGTGGAGGTTCTATACTTGATCTTGTGTTGGTTGAGAAAGTATTCAATCATGTTGGAGGTAAACTAGCTGCCTTGGTCTTTGACCAGCTCTCTAGGGTAATCAAATTTGTAAAATACATTCTCCCTTAGGAACTCAACTACCTTCTCTTCTGTTGCTGTCTTAATTTCCTTGGTTTTAGCCCACTTACTCAGATAGTCAGTGCACACAATGATGTACTAATTTTGTTTGGAAGGAGGGTCAATAAGTCCAATGAAGTCCATGCCCCACTTATCAAATGGCTCGAAAGTCACTTGAGGTTGCAGAGGAATTTCATATCTTGGAGTAAGCCTTCCCATCCTTTGGCACTAATCACACTAACTAGTATATTTTTTCACATCCTAATGAAGAGTGGGCCAATAATAGCTTGCTTGTAACACTTTGAATGTTGTTCTCTTTGTTGCAAAGTGACCTCCACAAGGCCCATCATGATAGGTCAGAAGGATGTCAAAGACTTCCTCCCCCCTGACACACCTTCTCAAGATTTGATCTGAACCAAGTTTGAAGAGATTGCCCCCAATCCAAGTGAAGGGGGTGCTCTTCCTTACTATCTTGCTTTTCTCTTTACAGGAAACGTTCGGTGGGAACTTTGTAGATACCAAATAGTTTGCTATATCAACAAACCATGGAGAGAGAACTGAAATAGAAAATAAGTGCTCGTCTAGTAACTGGTCATCAACCATTCCTTCTTCACCTGCAAACAAATTTAATCTGGACAAAAATTTTGCAATAACATTTTCCTTACGAGGCTTATCAACAATAGTTAGATCAAGCTACTATAATAAAAGTAACCATCTTATAATCTACGCATTCACATCTGGTTTATTCATTAAATATTTGATTGTAGCATGGTCAGTATCCACAAATGTTTGATAGCTTGTAGTATAATGCCTAAATTTGTTCAATGAATGCACAACAGCCAGGAGTTCCTTTTCAGTCACTGTGTAATTTAGTTTAGCCTTTGACAGATTCTTACTGATAAAGTAGATAGAATAAGGCAATTTTTCATCTATTTGACCTAGGGTTGCTCCTATGGCTTTGTGTGAGGCATCAGCATGAATATGAAAAGGAAGGGCCCAATTTGGGCCTCGAAGAATCGGTGCAGTGGTTAACTTGTTCTTAAGGGTGTCTAAGGCCTCTTGACAACTTTTTGACCATATAAACTCAGAGTCCTTGGCCAAAAAAACAAATAAAGGAGAGGCCAACTTGCTGAAGTCCTTTATGAACCTTCGGTAGTATCCAACTAACCCTAGGAAACTTCTGATATATCTCTACTTTTCAGGAGGTGGGACCCTTTGGATGATAGCGATTTTGTTTGGGTCCACTTGCAGTCCTTGCTGAGATATTGAATGACCTAGCACGGTCCCTGCAGTCATCAAGAATTCACATTTTTTGGGACTAAGAGAGAGGTTCATTTCAATGCATTTGTCCAGTACTTTTCCTAGGTTGGGCGTAGCCTCTTGAAAATCATAGCCATAAGGTGTAAAATCATCCATATAAATTTCCACCGCATCATGGAATAACTCAGCGAAAATACTCAAGACTACTCTCTAGAAAGTGGCAGGAGCATTGCATAGGCCAAAAGGAAGGACCCTATAGGCAAAAGTACCCCAAGGACAAGTGAAGGTAGTTTTGTCCTGGTCTTTCGGGCTAATCTAGATTTGGTTGTACCCGTTGAATCCATCTAAGAAAGAGAAAAACTTTTTCCCTACTAGGCCATCTAGCACTTGGTCAATGAAGGGTAGAGGGAAATGGTCCTTCTTTGTGGCTTTGTTCAACTCCCTGTAATCGACACAAATCCTCGACTTACCATTTTTCTTTCGAACTAACACCAAAGGAGAGACCCACTCAATGTCGAAGATAGGGTAAATGAATCCTGCATCTAGTAGTTTTTGCAGTTCTTCTTTGACTATATCTTTAAGAGTTGGATTCATCCTCCTTTAGGGCTACTAGACTGGCTTGCAACCCTCTTTGATGTATATATGGTGAGTACACACTGAGGGGTGTACTCCCTTCATTTCTTTGTAACTCCAAGTGAAGGCATCTATATTTTCCTTTAGCATGTTGCATAACTTCTCTTCTTGGAGAGAAGAAAGAGATGGATTGATTTTCAAGGTTCTCTCAGAGCCGAATTCTATGGTTTTGACACGGAGGGGGTTGGAATCAGCCAAGAACAGGTCAATTAGATGATTATTCTAGGTTTCCTTTACTACATCTTCTAAGGGCAATGTACTGGAAATTGGACTTTAGAGTAGGTGTTCAATAAAATCATCTCCATCCTGTTGTCCTCCTCCTATGGTTGTTTCTAAAGTATAAAGTGGGGCGGAATAAACTTCATCCCCTTCCTCCTTCTCCAACCATAAAGGTAAATCATGCTCTAGAGATGGCTGAGCAGGAGGGTATAGGACTAACTACTTGGACATATGCCCATTCTTGATGGTCATATTCCAAGCTATGTAACTAATGTAAGCATCAGCAGTGGCCAACCAAGGTCTCCCAAGGATGAGAGGGTAACCAGTAAGCTTAGCCTTAGGCTGGAGAACTAGGAAATCTACAAGGTACTCCCAAGAGTCAATGGAGACCATCACATCCTCCACAATCCCCTCAGGGGTCACTGTGGAGCAGTCTGTAAGTTGTAGAACTGTTGTGGTCTTCCTCAATGAACCTTGGAGGTTGAGCTTGAGCATGGTGTCCTTGATCATCACATTAATGGCAGCCCCAAGATCGATCAAGGTGTGTGGGACAATGGTGCCATTGATGTGCACATCTACTATAGGGCTTCCAGGGTCCAAGCACTTTGGACATATTACTTGCCCCAGCATTAAGTCGAACAGCTTTCTAATGACATTAATGGTAGGGGCATCTCTTCTTTGCCTTCCTGGATGCTTGAAGAACTTCTCCTTAATCAACTTATTGTAAATAGGAACATATTTTTTTGCTTGGATAAGTGGAATCTTTACACATAGTTTTTACAATTCTCCCAAGAGTTCAGTCTCTTCTGGGGTAGGCTGGAGTGGTTGGGTTAATCTCTTAGGAAAGGGTGGATTCACTTTAGAATGCTTTCCTTTGTTTCTTCCTCAACCTCCCTAGGTGGAGGTGGAGGTTGGTTATCCGGGAGAACTCTCCCAAATCTCAGGTTAATCTCCTGGATTTCCACAGCATAAGCTCGATATGATGTCTCTCCACTATATACTTGTTGAGCCTATCTATTGTTCAGATTCATATTTGGTTGGGCAAGAATCTGGGGTTGATGGGTGGAGCAGAGTGTAGCAGTTGTGGTTGGGCAGGTGGTGGAGGCAATAAAGTTGGAGTATTGTTGTATTGGGGCCTCCACCCCTGGGGCGGTGCATTCCACTGAGGCTGTGGCGGAACATATTGTTGAAATGACTAGCTGGTTGGCTAGGAATGATGTTGAGATGCAAAGGACCAAGGAGGAGGTGTAGACCAAGAAGGATGAGCATGGGGTCCCCAAGAAGGTATGGTTGTGGTCGAGTTGGGGTTGTAATATGCATGGGATGACCCTTGCATGCCCTGTTGGTATGGTCTAGGCCCATGAGGTCTCCTTTGGTTTATGTCGTAAAGCTACTCAGGGACCCCTTCAGCTCCTTGATATATAGCTTTGAGTCTAAGCAAAAAACGGCACTTGTTTGTGGAGTGGTTTTCTTTACAGACTGAGCAAATTTCAATAGAATTCAATGGACTTTCATTCCTAGGATGCCTCCTAGTGCATCTAGGACAAAAAATGACCAAGTCTCTCTCTGCTTCCTCTTGCTTTCTCTTAATGTGCATAGTGTCCATTTGCAAGGCAAGGGTTTGCAGCATCTCACTTTTCAAATCTTCCAACATGTTTCCAATTTTAGCCTTGATGGATGAGTTGGAAGAGGATGTACTGACCATAGGTTGCCTACCCCTACCCTTTTTCCTAGCTGCCCTAGAATGGTTTCTAAAGACAGTCTTGACATCCTCATAGGGTAATTGGTAGATATCTCCCCCTGCTAACAAGTGTAAGGTATCCAGAAGATCTTCCCTTACTCCCCTAAGCAGGACCAACTTTAGTGACTCAGGGTCAAGTGTGCACCTAGTCCTTTTGTAACTAAGCTGGAATCTTTCTTCGTAATCCTCTAGGGATTCATCATTTCCTATGGTCATCCTAAAAATTTCCTCTTTAGTATCCTTTGACCGAAAGTAGTCTCGATACTTTTTGTTAAAGTCTTGCTGCATTTGAGCCCAAGTTGTGATGTTATCCCCAGGTAAACCCATGAATCAGCGCAATATTGCATCCTTGAGGGTAGATGGAAATAGTTTTAACTTGTGCTCATCATCTGTATAGTCATAGGTTCAGCATATAGCAACAAACTCAAATAGGAAAGTTCCAGGGCCTTTTGTGGTCAAGTCATGGAAATGAGGTAGGGAATAGAGGCTTATATTTTTCATATTAGTGTCCCCATTGGTTTCCCTGGTGGGGATAGCACCCTCAACACTCTCTCTATTCCCTCTTTCATTCTATTTTCAACCATTAGTTCACTAGGAATGGGTTCTTCTTCTTCTTCTTCCCCTGTAGGTTCTTCAAATATGTTTGTTTGCTCACCTAAGTGTTCCTCCAGTGCACATCCACTGAAGAAGAGGGAAGGTTGGTTTTTTGATGCAGTGGGGGTATTTGGGAAAAATTTCCCTAAGTTATCCCTATTCTTACGAGGCATGAAAGGAAATGTTTTTGGGTTGGTTTTGTGTTTTTTTTCAAACTTGGAAAGTACTTTGTAGAATTGAAATTAGTGATTAAATGAAAACTACTGACTGAGTGAAAAACTACTTGTTGAATTGAAATCTTGCTTGCAAAATAGAAAGGAAAGCAGAAAATGTAGAATGAAAAAGGAAGCAACCAAATAACTTTTGTAGAAATAAACTAATGGCAGAATATTAGAGACAAGAAAATAGAAGAAAGAAGCAGTATTCAAATATTACTCAGACACCTCCCTGGAAATGGCGCCAAAAATTGATGAACGCCAGTATTGCAACAAGAATGTTGCAACTCTTGGGCTATGAGCTTTACTTTGTCAACCCCGGGTTTGTACAAAATTGGTGATGTCAATGTTGTATACACAAGTAAAAGTGATCGTTCTACCTTTTGTCACGGTTCAACTGGCGAGATACCACTGGGGATTTCAAGCCAGACTTCTCTGGAATCTGAAGAAGCTTGGTTTCTTGATGGAAGAAAGGGAAATCTGCTCTAAGGGAGAGCTACTCTACTGCAATAATGGAAGAGACCAAAATTCAATGCTAAATCACACCATTTCCTAATTAACTACCAAGAAACTATGCTTTGTAAGAATGCTAAATTAACATGAACTAAATGCTACTAAGCATGGAAGTAAGAAGCATCATTCATCACTAATGTGCAAATAAAGGGACTAAAATAAATCTGTTTTTGTCTTTTTTGTCTTTTCATGCAAAATCAAGTATGAAAATTAATTTATTTTGGTGATGTGGCAGGTGGATTAAGGATGTTGGAGGATGGATGGAAGGGTTAGGAGATGGTTGGATGGTGTGGAAGACCCTTGGGAGGATTTTGGTGACTTCCTAGAGGTTTTCCCTCAATTCGGCCTCAAACCAGGCCGTTTCAAGAAAACCTACAAGATGTACTAGAAACCTACAGGATACAACTGAGAGCAAAATGGAAAGTGTTGGAGGTGATGGAAGGAATATGGAAGGTGTTATATGGGTGGAATGAAGTGAGGAAAGGTCTAGGATCACTCAGAAGTCAACAACAAAGATAGAGGATGGTTGGGTTCGATCAATGTGCTTGGAAGAATTTCTATGAAAAATGATGAAAACTAGTGAAGGTGATGGTGAAAACAAGGAATGACTATGGTGGATGGAGTGGAAGGTGGTTGTTGGCTATGAAGTCTTTGTCTCCTCCTGAAGCAGCTGCTCTGCATAAAACATGTATACTTCCCAAAAAACCATGTAAACAAGAAGCATTCTCATAACCTAGAAAATCATAATTAATGAACTAACTGCCTAGATGATGCATGAGGAAAGTTGTTGAAAGGAATGAAAGCGTGGATGATATCTACTGTAAGAGTGAAGATAGAAGAGATGGAAATGAAATCCTACTTTGCAAAATTGATCAAATGCTAACTTAAATATAGTAACCTCTAAAGCTTATGCAAGAAATAGAAATATGTGTTTTTTGAGCTGCATAAGGGTCCCTTCCTCAAATCATGATCCCAAAGGGAGGAAATAAGGCCAAGACACCCACTAAAAACCTTGTGGTATTCCTTTTATCCCTGATAACCTGTTATTGAAGTAAGGCATAAATGGAAGCAAACTAATAAACAACCAATCCAATCTACACTACTTGTAATGAAAACATATCTAAAAGCAAATTAACAATGAAGTTATGAGACCAATATAAACATACAGATACAAGAAAGAGGAGCCTTGGCTACTAGGGTTGGGCCCTAACCCAAGAGATTCAGCCCTCTGAGTTAACTCAATGCTGGATAAAAAAAAAAAACTCATTCTTATTACCAAAATAGAAAATTACATCAATAAAACTTTCACAAGTCTAGAGCTCGAAAATAGCTTAGAGTTTTACAACAAAAATTCTAATCTTAATAAGGCTCTAGGCCTCTCTACTTACACAACTAAATTCTTCAATGACTTCCTTAAAATTAGGGAGTCTCGGCTCCAGAACTCGAGATAAACTAGCTCATTGTCTCTCACTTGCTCGGCTGCCTTCTAATCCTTATGGCTTGGCTGCTTGCACTCCGAGCTAGTGTGATGGATGGAGGAATATTTGAATGGGGGAGAAGTAAATGAGAAGGATTTGCCTCCTACAATCCCTCTCCCTTGTCCCATTTGAGTTTTAACCTTAGTATTTGCCAAAATTCCTTGATTCTCCTTCAATCCTGAATTTAATGCATATTAGTCCACTAGGCATAATATCCAACTCTAACTCATCTCATAAATAAAATATAATAAAAAACATCTAATAAGTTGTGAGAAAAGTTGGTTTGACTAAGCTAGGAGGTGAATTAAGGCCCATATAATTACCCAATGATGAAGCTCATCATCACCCCCCTACTAAAAGTGTTTCACATCCTCTGAGCAACTCAATCAATATCCATATCCTTCATAGCTCTAGTGCCCTCCCTGACATCCCATGCCTTTGCTGTGGTTTCCTCTTCTTGTTCATAGAAGTCTGCTTTCATTTATACCTCCTCCCACTGTCTATTTTCTTCTTCTTCCTTCCTTCCTTCTAGAATTCCTAAGAATAGTGGTGGATTGAGTTTCAAGCCAATCTAATTGACTTTCAGTATTTGCATAGATTGCTTGTACATTCATGTCTGTTAAGGCCATGTTGTGCAAATAAAGCTTAGAAATCTTTGCCCTGTATTCTAGTGTGTTATGATCACAAAGATCAATGAACTACCTGTAGTCCTAAAATGACATGGTGCCTCTTTGTGCTAGGGTCTTGATCTGGAACTATAGCCACTATTCCTTGAGGTATAGGGCATAAGATTTAGTTGGCATCCTACACTAGATTGCCTCCAAAGAGAGACTGGCCATACATGCCAATTGATTCTCTCTTTTTTGCAATTATCCTCTCAACCATGCATTTTTTTATTTCTAGTTGATTTTTCATTATGGCCTCTCTGTCTCTTAAGCTACTTAGCTCTCTGCCCATCTCCTTGATCTTTTCCTCCATGTGCTCAATGTCTTCCACCCCCTTGGATTTGGCGATCTACATCCATCAGTGAGTTTGTGCTCTCTCCTTCTCAAGCTCGAAGAATAGTGGAATAGAAAATTTTTGAGGTATGACCTTGCCTCCTTCAGTAAACCTATAGTAGGATTCAATGTTAGGTTGGGGGCTAGGTTCCTTTAACTCTAGGTCCTCTTCTTTAGTTCCTTGTTGTTCGCCTACCTCCTTTTCCGATTTTTGTGTCTCGTGTAGGTTCAACAGAGTATCCTGGAGGACTGCTTCTGCTTCCTGTAGATTCTATTGTGTATCCTGTAGGATTTCGTTTCCCTTGGAGGAGGTTGATCTAGTCATATGCCTTCTCACATGGGTGATAGGGGACTTAGGGGAAAGCATTTTCTCCTTTTTTTTAGGTGAGTCTTCAATCACAATGGGAATTTTGGTTGGTGTTTTGGGTTTCCCCTGCCTTATTCTTGTGTTTTTCCTTATCCTGAAATATAAGGGGGTTTGTCTCTGTCTTTTTCCTTTTTGCTTGATGGGGGTGCTAAGAGAAGTGAGGGCAGTTGTTTCCTCTCTCTTAGTGGGTTTTGGAGACACCCTAGGTGACTCCCCCCTGTCTTTTGCCCCCTCTTTCCCATTACTTTCTACACTTATGTCTTTCCTTTCTTCTTCCTCTTGGAGACCCTCATTATCTTTATCAATTCCCTCCTTAACATCCTCCATTGTTTCTTCATCATCCTCCTTCTCTTTCTCCTCTTATTCTTCATCTTCCTCATTTTCTTATGTTTCATCTTCGTCTTCATCCATCTCATCTTCATCTCCTTCTGTTTCTTCTTCTTCCAGCTCTTTATGTGCCTATATCCATGACAATATTTCAATCCATCAAAAATGGCATTTCAGTTGCCTAGAAGATTATAAAAGAGATTTGAACTTGTAGTAAAAAATGTTACTGTTAACACCCAGGTTGTTCCCTATCACTCCAAAGGGAATACGGCCGGGGTAACCACTAACCAATCTTTGGACTATAGCTTCTAGCCTAGCTATAATCAGAGAGGGCTCTCTCTGTAAGGTTTGTCACTGTTTTAATGGAGTTTTAGGCTAGTTATGAAGTAAAGGTTTGTTTGTTTTTTTTGTTTGGTTGGGAGGATGTTTTCTGATAGTTTTGAAGTGTTCTCTGCAGGTGAATTAATCCATTGGGCAATGGGGTCTGTAGCCGTTGTTTCCTTGAGATCCTGGTTTAGTGCAACTGGAATTACAGGGCCTGTATATATTTCATAACACAAACTGTAAATTGTGAGGGTGAGGTGTGAATCAACTAGGGAAGAGCAGTTAAGAATTCTTCACTGAGTTGGGATGTGGGAATGGAACCTATTACTTAGGAGCATAACCTGAATTCCTGAAATAGTAGATCACTGTGATGATATAGTGTGAAAGGTAGCAATTAAGAATTACACTTTCATTACCATAACTGAAGAAAACATTTATAATAGCTTGGATTGAGCTCAGGGTAATCTGTGATTAAATCCTTAGACTATTCTTTTTCCTTGCTATTTAGATATGTAATATATGGAAAACATGAAAGATATATGAAAGATAGCAAACATATAACAGAGAGAAACAAGAAAACTTATTGAGCCATGAAACACGCAGGAATCCTGCAATATTCAACCATACACCAGCAAGACATCAAGAGACACAACGCTTTGGAAATCCCATCATCCTTTGTATTAGCAGTCTGAAGATTTATAATAGAAGAGCTACAGAATAGATATCAAGAGATTTCTTACATCCGGAGTCCAACCCCTGCTTACAAATGCGAGGGGGAATATATAGA
>APFE030750798.1:12797-24801 GCA_000404065.3 Pinus taeda | reverse complement strand
TTCAGATACACTTCATACATTTATCATCTTATTCTCTATCACCAACATGAGAAATTCTCTTTTGAAATCAAGAGAACTGATGCAGCAGGAAACCCAAGATCAGTGGTGTACTGGAGCTCAATCTTCCATGTCCGTGCATATTCACCCTATACCTACTGTGAGTTCATAGATTTGTTCATTCATCCGGCCCTATCTTTGTTCATGATAGAACCTCCTCCAAGACTCACTAATGAAATGCAGAGAATTCTGCAACTTTCCACTGCCTACGGCATAGGAGACTGGTATTTCTACCAACATCACACCGTGATTAGGATATATGGGTGTGAGATGCTGCCTTTCAGGCTACCCAAATTTGTGCCCATGAGGCTCTTTGCCCTAGAATACTTCAGACAATTCGGCAATGCCGATCAGATCCATTTTGTAGGGAAAGGCAAGAAGGCACAACTCAAAGTTAAAAACCAATTGGGTCATTTTGTTCTAAAGAAAAGAGAAGGGTGTATAGAGGCAGATAGGATACTGGAAGGCCTTGGCCTAACACAAAGCTTCCTTTGGAAGCCCTATGACCCCAACGGCTTTATATCCCTAAGGAGACAAAGATACAAACTCTCCAGCTATGAGCATGAGAGCATGTTCCACATATCAAGACATGCCAACCAGCCAAAATGGAAGAAAAACACCTTGATAGAGCCTGTGTCTCAAGAAGATCTAGTTGAGAGGGCTAGAAGACATTTGTTAAAAATGGCTGACTTAGAATGTCCTTCTCAGGTGCCTTCTCTACCAAGTTCTCACACAACAGCGCCAACCTCCTCATCTGCAACACAACCAGAGGCAGCACAAACTTCAGAGCAAGGACAAAGCAAGGGAAAAGACAAAGAAATGGAAGAAGCAGAGGGCCAACAGGGCCAAGAGGGCCAACAGGGCCAATAGCAGCAACC
Source organism: Pinus taeda (assembly GCA_000404065.3). Classification (NCBI taxonomy): domain Eukaryota; kingdom Viridiplantae; phylum Streptophyta; class Pinopsida; order Pinales; family Pinaceae; genus Pinus; species Pinus taeda. The sequence continues at coordinate 23,866 of APFE030750798.1, read as the reverse complement.
CAAGCAACAACAGCAACAAACTAATCAACAGGATCAGGAGGAGCAAAGAGAAGAAGGCCAGGCAGCCACTCAAGAGAAGACAACCAATATGGCGCCTCCTAGACAGGATTCCAGGCTAGACTCCTCTATCCTCCAAACCCCTCAGAGGGAGGACACCAGCAGAAAAAGAGAGAGGGAGACCCCCCTCACAGAAGGATGAGATAAGAGGCAGAGGCTCAACCCTTTCTCAGAGGAAGAAATCCAAAGCCTAGAGACCTCTGCCAGCTCCTTGCATCAGGAGCAGGATAAGGCAGCACTTGGGGAGGTCAGCTCCTCAGGACAACACCAGAATACAGCTGCAGGTATAAAGGAGCAGTTCAAAGACGCCAAAAGGAGGAGTGAGCCAATCAAAATTCGGCTCTATAATCATTTGTTGAATATGGCTCCTGCAAATCAACAAAGGCTAATGGCTGCCTTTGATGTGCAAGAAGGAAAAATGACTATGAGCCATTTTTCCCCTACAGTGCAGCAACCCCAAACAGCTGCAGATTATATAAGGACTAATCTAGAAGTCCTTTCAAAAGACATCCACCCCATAGACCGAATTGAACTACACAAGCAGACGGGTGAGATGGTCTATGCCACTCTGGCAGATAAGACCTTGATCAATTATAGGCTGCAAAATAGTTTGAATAATACTGCAGCTCAGCTTGAGTTGGAGAGGGCATCCTCTCAAGCTAAAGACAACAGAATCAAGGCATTGGAGGAAATCATCATAGAGTTTGGGGATGACCCCAATGACGTTAAGGCAATACAGCAAGTCCTTAAACTGAGGGATGCAGATATAGCTGCAATTAAAAAGAAAATGAAGATCCCCCCAACTCTACATCCACAAACAGATGAAGTTGCCCAACAGAGGCAAGAGAAGGATGCAGCAGCGTTACTAATGACCTTGTATAAAGAGCTGATAGACACACAACAAAAGCTGCAAGACACAGAGACAACACTAGAAGCAACACTACAAAGGAGAGAAACAGGGCAATCCTCCAAGCTGCCCACAGAATCAACAGACCTTGAGGAAACCCCTCAAGATACCATCCCTCCAAGGCAACAACCACCAGAAATAGCACTAGCCACTACAGCACCAACAATAGAACAGGCTGAGAGCCTGGACATGCAGAAGCTAAGGCAGGAAATTCAGGTGCTAGAGTCTCAAATGTCAGAGCTCAGTCAAGCCAAGGACAGCTTAGCTAAAATAAATGAAAAATATGATAAGTCTAAGCAAAATGTGGCTGAGAGGGAGAGAGAAGTGAAAGCTCTGAGGAAAAAAATTGTAGAGCTAGAAAAGGAGCTCAATTTTGAGAAAGTTACAGCAGAGCTCAAACAAGTGATTTGGACTGCCATTGGATAGTCAATAACCAACCAATGGGAGTACATTGATGCTATATACAAGCAAGTGGGACTCATTGGCAGGGAAAGGAAAGAATTGCACAGAGCAAGAAACTCCCTAGGCAACATGGCCGACCTTGCACCTAAGATGATTGAAGTACTCAATTACAGGACAAGTTCCCAGCTAGTGAAAATGGGAATTGGAAATAGGACTGAAACTATATCTGTGATCAAAAGAGTCACAATAATGAAGAATTTGATCCAGACCCTGGACAGGAGAATCCAGGATATGCAGGCAGATATAAATAAGTTTCAGAACAGGTTCTTGGCCCTGCAGGACAGAGGGCTTCCCAGTTTGCTAGAATCAGGGAAGTTACTCTCTCATGAAAAATATATCAAGAGGGTAAGTGCTTTTGCAGCAATTCAGATTGCTGAGACACCAGGGACATCTTCATCAGGCCCAGTAACAGGGCAGATTCTTTTTGAAAAACTAGATAATTTGTTTTTTATCAGAAATGAAGTATCACATCTATTTGATCAGCCCCCTCATTTTTACAAATATACAGAGGCTGATGAGACCTTAGGGTCAATTTTGAGACATCAGCTTCCTCCTCCAGATACTTGGCAAGATTTAATAAGGCTACTTTTGAACCAAAGTTGAGAAATTAAATCTTTTTCGGCAAAAGGTCCATATTACATACACAAGGGGGGCAAAAGCCATAACAGCAGGTACGAAGACACTGAGCCAACTCAGCACAGGTACTCGACCGCAGCAACAGCATCAGCAAGAACAGGTGGCAGGGCCAAGAAGACGCAAAAAGTAACAAACGCAGAGCACTTCTGCAGTTATGACAAAGCCGCACAGCTGACTCCGCAATGCCCAAAGGTCAAAACATTATCCTGACAGCAGTTAAAGGCCTTTAAGAGTCATTTATATTTTTAATTACTTCTCATCTACTCTCCATGTGTGGATGTAAGAGATATTTTCCTTAGATGACTCAATACCTGAGATATTTTTGTATGAAACCTCTATATATTCCCCCTCGCGTTTGTTTAGAGGGGTTGGACTCCGGATGTAAGAAATCTCTTCATATCTCTTCTGTTATTCTCATATTGTAAACTCTCAAACAGCTAATACAAAGGACAGTGGGATTTCTTCAAGCATGTTTACCTCTTGATCTCCTGATGGTGTATGGCTCAAAGTTGCAGGATTCCTGTATATTTCATGGCTCAATAAGTTTTTCTCATTGCTCTTTGTTTCACATGTGATCATTGTTCTTTCATATGTCTTTCATGTTTTCCATACACATTGAATATCTAGATAGCAAGGAAAAAGAATAGTCTCAGGATTTAATCATTGGTTACCCTGAGCTCAGTCTAAGCTATCTTATATGTTTTCCTCAGTCAAAGTATTTAAAGAGTAATTCTTCAATGCTACCTTTAATACTACATCATCACAGTGCTTTGTTACCTTAGGAATTCAAGTAATTGCTCCTAAATAACAGACCTATTTCGCATTAGTCAGTTTAAGTAAAGAAATCTTAATTGCTCTTTGCTAGTTGTCTTTCACCTCACTCTCACAATTTATAATTTGTTTCATGGAATACACATAGGCCCTGTAGCTATACCCTCACCAAGTCAAGATCTCAATGGAACAACTGTCCACGACCCCATTGCCCAATGGATTAGTTTCACCTGCAAGCAGACTCTAAAAGATATCAGAAGCATTCTCCCAACCAAACACAAAAACAACCAAAAATTTCACTCCACAGCTAGCCTAAAACCTTTGTCAAAACAGTGACGAACCTTATAGAGAGAGCCCTCTCTGACTACAGCTAGGCTAGAAGCTGTAGCCCAAAGATTGGTTAGTGGTTACCCCGGCCGTATTCCCTTAGGAGTCATAGGGAACAACCTGGGTGTTAACAATGACAACCAAAAAAACGTCACCTTTTCCTATCAAATTTAAGAGTTCTAAAAATTCATCTTTGATTCCTTTGAGTACGAGTGCTTTTAAGATCTCTTTTTTCAAATTCTTATGCTTTGATTTCTGAAGGTTGTAATGAAATCACTCTACATAGTCCTCCAAGATTTCTTCTTCTCCTTGTATCATATCGAAATATCTTCATTGGATTTGTAGTAGTCTTGGTATTTTTTCAAGAATATGTTCTTCATGTCCTCCCATGTTTGGATGTAGTTCCCACCTAGGCTTATGAACCATCAAAGAGTTGTTCCTTTTATAGTAAGAGGAAACACTTTCAACCTTTGATTTTTAGTGCAATAATCATATCCTCTACAAAGTATTTCGAACTCAAATAAGAATGTATCTTGATCTTCATTTGTCAAACCATGAAAATTTGGTAGAGGAGATGGGGGAATTATGTGCATTTGTGTCACTCCCCCTAGATCTTTGATAGGGAATTCAAAAGTAGAATTGTGAGCCATTTCTTACCATAATAGAAGATGTTCTTCATGTGTTTCTTCGAGGCTCCTTCTTCAAATGCTATTGTCAATCGGTTAGTGAAATGAGTGGTGGTTACATCACCACTTGAGTGAAATCATGAGATTTGTTTTCTCAAAATTTCTATTTTTTCTAGTCATTTACAGAGAAATTCAACCATTTATTTCTACCGTAAGTTCCTTAAGGATTCTACAGGAAAGAGAGTGGGGGAGAAGGGATTTTACATGCTCCATATGCAGGTTCTTGCCTTCCATTTTTAATACCCAATTCCTTCCTAACAAGCACCCATCAGATGCACACTACTCTTTAGAGATGGCTACACTCTCCCCAACAATGGCACCAAAATGTTGAGGTATAAAAGGGGTCTTTTTGGGTAAATTAGTACATCAACTTCTAGGGATCATAACTTTGGCATTTCATCTCTGTTTGATGCACACAATACCTCATTAGAAAGATCTATCTGAGGACTACAACTTTCGGGAGAGTAAAATCTATCCGGGGACCCTTGTTTCTCCCATTTTTACCAAAAAAAATGTCGATTAGGGCCTCCAAATGACTCCTACAGTTTAAGACCTTAAAAACTACTAAAAATAGTAAATTATTCTACAATTAAGGAAACCATAAGCTACCATCTCCCTAGCTCGTTTATTTCCATTTCTATTTGTAAGCATATTTCAGTATTTTACATGAGCGAAATGAAGTATTGGTTCTACTACAAATTTGTATGTATGCTTATATATCTAATTTGTTGCATTCTTGTTTTAATCAGGGTTTGGGTGTAGAACCTCTGCAAATTGGATGTAGAAGGCTTTTCTACTTTGAGGAAAAAAGAAGAGAAGGTGAAGAACCGAGACATTGGTGATTTGTGGCACATAAGATTGGGTCACATGCACGCCGGAGGCTTAAAGATCATGTGGAAGATTTCTATATGATTTCCCAAGGGTACACAAGAGTGGAGAGATACATGCAAAGGGTGTACATTGAGGAAGTACACCAAATCTACCTTTGATGATAAGGATAGTCAAGCATAAGCGATCCTCGAAAGAGTTCACTTAGATGTGTATGGACCATTCTCAATAGCTTCCACGACCAGTCACATGTATTACATAATAATTGTAGATGATTTGTCTTGTAAGTGTTACATTGTTTTCATGTAGGAGAAAGATGAGACATTCTCTAATTTTTCTGAATTTAAAGGACATGTTAAGAAAGAAACTCGTAGGGAATTAAAATCTCTCAGGAGTGTTGATGTGGCAAAATATGTATGAAATTAATTCAAGAAATTTTCTACACAAGAAGTCATTCGATGGGAGTTAATATCACCCCATAACCCATCACAAAATGGGTGGATGAAAGGATGAACATAAGCATTGTGGGAGTTGCATGGGAAATGTTACATGATCAAGGCCTATTGTTACACTTGTGGGCTAAATCATGCAACACAATTGTATATGTGTAGAACATGAGTCGTCTTCATATTCTCAGGATGAATACACCAAAATAATATCTTTTATGTAAGAAACCAAATGTGGCACACTTCACAACCTTTGGTTCATCAGTTTACTCTCATGTTACCAAGGATGGAAGGAAAAAGCTAGAACCAATAGTTGACATGGGCATATTTGTGGGGTACACTCAATCCAAGTTGATATCGGTGGCCACCCACCTATTCCACTTAGAGCCTCACCATTGTTTCTTTCAGTCTTCCATTTTCCTTAATTCTAGCACAATTTACTATTTTTGGTAGTTATTTAAGTCGTGAACTTCTGAATCCATTTTGAGGCCCTAAATGACATTTTTTTTGGAAAAATTCATTCATAAAATTACTATGGAAATCATGTTGGTAGTTGTAGACCTCAGAGAGATCTTTTCAAATAGGTATCATATGTTTCAAACGGAGATAATATGACCAAATTACGACCCAAAGAAGTTGGTTGCGCAGCTAACCCCAATGGCACCCATAAACTCTTGGCATTAAATATCCTCGAGTTAGGGTTTTGATTGTTTAACATTTTCTCTATTTTTCAAAAATAGAAAGGCCATTTAGCCTCATTTTCACTTAGTTTAGAGGCATGTAGCCATCACAACTCTTCTCATAGATAAGATATCACTACTTGAGCTATCTTATTTCCATTCTATTTGTAAGCATAAGTCAGCATTTTCTATTAATGAAATGATGTGTTTTTTTGCTACATCTCTGTGTTTATGATTATATATGTAAGTTGTAGCATTCATGTTTAAGTTTGGATCAACAATGATCCACTTCACAACTATATGGTGTAATTACCATCTCATAGGATCACAATGGTTCCTAGAGATCTGAAGTTTGATGAAGAGAAGGCCATGAGATGTTCCCTTGAGAGGGAGCTTAAGTTGTTGATCTCATAATCACCCTATGAGTGACCTCAATTAAGAATTATTAAATGAAGGTATTACAGACTCATATATTGGTGTGTGTGTCTATGTTATTTAAGCAACAGTTCAATCAGATTGCAAATACACAAACACTTGAAATGGAAAACAACAGAGAAATATAGTAAGCAATATAAGAACACAATAATTTAATAAGAAGTTCACCCTATTCTCCACGGCTATGTCTCCAGTCTAGCTCTCAGTGGTGGCTTTCTTGTCATTGTATCTTAAATCAAAGAATTACAATGAAGGAGCTAATGTGAGTCTCCTGAAATGGAATTTGCTTGGCAGGGAGTTTCCTGGATGCCCCAAGCCACTAGAGTACACAAACTCTTTTCCTTACTAGCTCTGTGACCTTCTGCTCTATAATGGAGAGGGCCCAATGTGGTGCTCAGTCCAGACAAATCATCTCTGGGATGGATTGAATCTCTCAAGCTCTTTGGTGCTCGATGCTACCTTTGGTCAGCTCGGCCCTCTCTCTTTTGTTCTGTTGTTGCCTCACTATCTTTCTTCTCTCTGCTCTTCCTTTTTGTGTTCCGTCCTCCTCTCGGGGTTCTATTGTGTTTCTTCTTTTCCTGTGCATGGATTTAATGCCATTCATACCCATGGATATTTGATTCCTCTTCCACTTCCCATTGGGTTGCCTACTACAGCGTCGCTTGGAGTTCCCTGCTCGGTGTCATCATCATGCTCACAAGGAGTGGCCACATGTCCTCCCATAGTTGCGCCAATTCACTTCGTCAGTTCAATTTTTTCATTACATCATTGAATGAGCCTTTTTCCACCTTGGCAATCAAATTGGACATCAAATCTTTACAAATTGCGGCTTAATCCCCCCTCAATTCTGATTTCTCCATCAAGCATGATCTTAGTCGTTAGATCTGGAGCCCCCAGATCTAACGCCATTCACTCGTCCTGTGCGGTTGACTAGCTCAACCATTAACGCGCGATGAGAGGCGGTTTCCTCTCTCCTCCACTTGCCATGCGTCGACCGCTGCGTGGGATCGATCTATTTTTTATAATTCCACTTACCTTTTGAGGGTTCCCCCAATCAATATCATTGGTTTTTAGAGCGGGTCCTGCATTTTAGCTCTTACCCCTTTTCTTCTTCCCCACAGTTTTCTGCCTTCCACATGACCGAGTGCTCGGAGCTTTTCCATTTTGAGGGTTTTCACCCAGCAATGTGCGATTAGCGCTAATCGCACATCAAAAACCTCCTTTGTTTCCCGATCTGGGCCTCCCAAGGGCTAAATTCGCCTCCTGCACAGTCTCCATCGACCTCAATCACCGCACTTTGACCGAGGTCCTCGTCGCTCCACGCCAGCTTCCATTGACATTGGTTTAGAGGTCTTTTTGTTTGCTGTTGTGAATTCCTTGAAGTTTGTCCCAACCTGGTACAACCATGGCTCTCTTTATCATTCTTTATGGATCCAATTCAGATCACAGCCTTCCCATTGAAAAGCTTTCGGACCACCAAAAGTTGGTTTTCTTTCAAGCATTGACTAAGTGAGGGTACTACTGTCTCACTTGCCCAATCTCAATCCACTTTGCACTACTCATCTTTGAACATTTGATTCCAATTCTAAGGTACTCAACATCTCCTCTACTCACTGTCCTCACCTTCCTGTCCAAGGTTGTGTCTTCCTACAATTCGTTCAGATATTCAGGTAGCAGGGCATCAATAGAAGGCAATTGATTTTTCTCTTCACGATCCTCAATCATTAAGGGTTCAAACAATCTCAAGCAATCTGTATTTGTGACTGAGTAGATGTGCATGTAAGCTGGTAGATCAAGGAAAAAAGCATTTTCACCAATCTTCTCAAGTATCCTAAAAGGTCCATACCTAATAGGTTTTAGCTTTTTACCTTCACCTTCCATCTTGTCCTTGCTGATATATAGCCAGACCTAGTCTCCAACTTGAAAACTATGCTCCATCCGATGCTTTCATGCCTTGCCTTGTATTTGGCTTGGCTCTTTTCCAGCTATTCTTGTACTGCCTAATGGATCTCCTGGATCTATTAAATGAGCCTAGTTGTCTTGTCCACATCAATGTGTCCATCAACTATGGTATCTTTACCAAAGACAAAATCCAAGGGAGACCTTGGTATGAAATCAAAATAGGTGTGAAAAGGAGATCTCTGTGTAGAAGAGTGTTTTTCTTTGTTGTATTCATGTTGCACATAACATAAGTGTTCATCCCAAAGCTTATGATGTTTGTTTCAATATCCTTTGAGTAACTGGATCATTGTCTTGATAACTACTTCTGTCTATCCATTGGTTTGTGGATGAAAAGCTATGATTTTATTTAGTTGGGTGTCCATCAGATCCCACAGACTTGACCAAAACTTCCCCCAAATCGGGTATCTCAATCAAATACAACAGAAGTGGGTAATCCAAAATGAACCCATACGTGTTCAAAGAATAGTTTTGCAGTTTGTTCAATTGTAATATGTTTATTACAAGGTATCAAAATACATATTTTTCTGAACCTATCCACAACCACATACAAATAATCATGACCTTTCATTGACTTAGGCAGTCCTTCGACATAATCCATGGAAACACTTTCCCAAGGGTGATAAGGAACTGGGAATGGAGTGTAGAAACCTAGTTTCCTATTGCTGGGCTTGCTTTTAGCACACATAGTACATCCTTTTACATACCTAGAAATTGTCTCATTCATTTTTGGCCAATAAAAAAATATTTGCAACTGTGAAACTATTTTACTTACCCCAAAGTGACCTGATATTAGAGAACTGTGTGCATCTCTAATTATCTTTACTTTCTCAGTTTGTGGAATGCAGAGTTTCCCACAATGATATAAGAGTTAGTCCTTCACATTATAATCCAATTCTTATACCTTTTTGCCTCGACTCAAAGTTGCATATACATCTCTAAAGTCTATATCTTGAGCATATTGTTCAATGTAGCTTTCATGTAGTACAAAATTATGGTTAAGTATAGTAGATGTATTTATAATAGGTCTAGATAACATGTCTGGAACTTTGTTATGTATGTCCTTTTTATATCTAATGACCAAATGAAACTGTTGTAGAAAACCCATCCACCTGTAATGTCTTGATTGCTGCAACTTAGTTTGGGAGTGTAGATATTGAATTGGTTGATGATCAATATGTATTAATGTCTCTTTACCCATTAAGTAATTTTTCCACTTTTTCGCACTCTGAACTAATGCATACAATTCTTTATCATATGTAGGATAGTTAACTACTGCAGGATTAAAAGTCTCAGAATGATAACATATGGGTTTATCGTGTTGTGTCAACACTGCTCCCTGGGCATAGTCACTAGCATCAGTTTGGATCTCAAATGGTCTTTGTAGATCAGGCAGTGATAGTACAAGTGTTGTACTAATCTTTTCTTTCAAGGTATCAAAGGCTTTTTAATGTTTGCCTCCCCACTGAAACACCTTGTTCAATCATGTCAAAGCATGTAAGGGAGATGCAATGTTGGGTCACTATAATACTAGTTATTACCCCATAACTATTGTAGTTGCATCCCTTATTAATATTCTTGTGCCCCTATTGTCCCCATATTGTTATTATTGTGCCCCATATAATCCCTCTATTGTTATTTTTCTGGATTTATATTATTATTGTTAGGTCGGGTGTGTTATACTGTGACTCCTTAGACTCCTATATATAGAAATGAGGTTTTTTTTGTATCATCCAAGAATTGTTCATTTATGTAACGTAAATGAGGTTTCCCCCTCGAAGAGGATGAATTATAAGGCGTGGATCTATCTTTTCTATCTTTTTCTTGAGCTGGTTTCATAACATTTGGTATCAGAGCTTTGGATTCTAGGGTTTCACTGCTCCAAACAGGTCACCGTGGCATTTTCTATATAACTTTTTCCCTACGACATTTCAGAAGATAAAAATAAAAACAATTTGAGAAGAAACCGTATTGAATCTTGGATCCAAATTTCATAACATTTTGCACTATATTTGCAGAGATATGATCTGAGGAAGTGGGTCTTCTTGCAGACTCTTGAATTACATTCCAAATAGGTGACCTGGGGAAATCATCATAACTTTCTCTCTGAGCATCGGATTAAAATTCTGTAAGAAGGTGCAGAAATAAGACAGATTGTAGTTTCTTGTATGTATGTGTTTAGAGCCAAAGGTTAAAACAATGACTCATGGCATGTTGTACAAGTTCGCTCTACTGAACTAGTCTATAAGCAGGGCACTGTGGGAGATTTCGCATCTCTTCTTCAGAGAATCAAATTTGGATCAGATTGGTGCCATTGGAAAGAGGACACATGGGGCTACTGCAGGTCACAATTTTAGAGCTAGATGATTTGAATGTACAGAGGTACATCAGAGGCAATATCGAGCTCCTACAAAGTGAAGAAAGGTGTGTAGATTCTTTTAAATTCTTGTTTAAGCTTGGTTTGAAAAATTATTTTGTAGGTATTCAAAGGGCATAGTAGAGAATTATTATCGGTAACTGATGCCCCGAGGAAAGAAAATGCAAACACCTAGTAAGGAACCTGAAAGCTCTAGCATGACTCATGAAGAAGAGGAAGACATGCTACATGATATATCAAAATTACAAGAAGAAGTGCAACAAATGTCACTCTCACAAAAGTTAACAAAGAAGCTAAGATAAATGGCGTGGAAGCTAAGATGAATGGCATGGAAGCTAATATGGACAATTTGAAGATAGATTTGAACACAAATTTGAAGACAGACATGGAAGATTTGAAGACAGATTTGAAAATTTTTCTACAAGAAATACTTACTAATGGTGAAAAGGTAGTAAAGGAAACTCATGATGTGAACAAAAGAAATGTTAATCATGATAT
>APFE030750798.1:0-12777 GCA_000404065.3 Pinus taeda | reverse complement strand
TGATTCCATAGACTCTAATGTGGGATCGAAGACCCATCATATTCCAAAAATCGATATGAGGAAGTTTGGTGGCAAGGATCCCGCAACATGGATATTACAGATGGAGCAATTTTTCGATCTCAATAATGTGCAAAACACACAAAAGGTACGTATGGCAACTTTATATTTGGAACCAAATCAGTTTGTATAGTATCAATGGCTTTGCTCTCGTAAAACATTTATCACTTGGGCAATTTTTACGGAAGAATTGATGGCACATTATGAGGATACAAAAAGCAACACTTTTTAGCCAATTGATAAGTCTAAAACAAAAGGGTTCAATAATGGAGCACATTGAGGAGTTACAAAAATTGAACATAAGGGTAAAAGATATTCCAAAGGAGCATAGGATTGATTCGTTTATAGGGTCTTTAAAGGATAATATCCAACATGATGTTTTCCTTTGGGAACCTAATTCATGAGACAAGGCATTCATGCTAGCAAGAAAAATGGAAAGCAAAATTATGGTAACGAGGAAGCATACCACTCACAACTATAAAGACAGAAGTGTTGTTGCCCCTAGTCTTCCACAACCTATAAGGTTGACACCACAACAATTGGAAGAAAAAAGAGAAAAAGGGCTTTGTTACAGTTGCGATAGTAAATACTAAAGGTCATAAGTGTGCTGAGAAAAAATTATTCTACATATATTGTGAAGAGGAAGAAGAAAAGGAGCAAGAAAGGTCAAAAGAAGAGGATATACTCCAAGAAAAGAGCCTAGATAAAGAAGAAATGAATCCGACCATATCTTGTAATGCATTGGCAGGAATTACCACTCTTCAAACCATCAGGATAGAAGGACAAATCAATAAGAAAAAGGTAATAGTGTTGGTTGATTTAGGAAGTACCCACAATTTTATTCATTGTAAGGTAGCAAAAGAATTGAATTGCTTCTTATATCCAGCACCAGAGTGTCAAGTGGTGGTTGCAAATGGAGGAACAATAAATTCCTCTACCAAGTGAAATAATATCAAGCTATCCATGGGAGAATATGTATTGACTAGCCCAATGCTTTCCATTCCAATGAGAGGTGCTGATGTTGTACTAAGAGTCCAATGGCTACAATCCTTGGGTACAATAGCTTTTAATTTTCAAGAAATTTTCATGAAATGTTCTGTGGAAAGAAAGGAAGTTGAATTAAGGGGTATTGTAGGGAAACTAGGAAAGATAATCAGCTCTAACGGTATGACAAAGCTTCTTAAAAAGGAACAAAGAGGTGTAATTGCACAATTATGTTCGCTAGATGTTTCCATATTGGAATCATCTATTTCTCGAGATCTCCAAAAAGTCTTGGACAACCATTCGAAGGTATTTGAGACTCGCAAAGGTCTCACACCTATGCATGATCATGATCATGCTATTCATGTAAGTCCAGGAAGTGTTCCTCCAAACATTAGGCCATATAGATATCCCTATGCCCAAAAGAGTGAAATTGAACGTATGGTTGCAAAAATGCTAGAGGCTGGTATAATTCAACCGAGTCAAAGTTCTTTCTTTGCTCCAGTAGTATTGGTGCACAAGGAGGATGGATCATGGTGCATGTGTCTAGATTATATGGAGCTCAACAAGCTCACTATTAAAGATACGTTTCCCATTCCTGTCATTGATGAATTACTGGATCAATTTACTTCACCAAGTTGGATCTTCGTTCAAGATATCATCAAATCAGAATGAAGACTGAAGACATTCAGAAAACAACATTTAGAACTCATGAGGGTCATTATGAATTTTTGGTCATGCCTTTTGGCCTTACCAATGCACCTTCAACATTTCAAGGTTTGAGGAATTCCATTTTCAAACCATTCCTTAGAAAAATTGTGTTAGTATTTTTTGATGATATACTAATCTACAACAAGTCTTGGAAGGATCATCTTGAACATGTTCATAGGGTGCTACAACTATTGGATGAGAAACAATTATATGCAAAAAGATCCAAATGTTTCTTTGGAGTACAAGAGGTGGAATATTTGGGTCATACTGTATCTCATGAAGGAGTTAAGGTAGACCCTAGCAAAATTAAGGCCATTAAGGAATGGAAAGTCCCCACATCCATAAAGCATTTGTGAGGATTTCTCGAGTTGAAAGGGTATTATCACAAGTTTGTTAAGAATTATGGGAGAATAGCAGCACCTCTAACAACATTATTGAAGAGAGATGCATTTTCATGGACTCCAGAAGCAACAAAGGCCTTTGAACATCTTAAAGAGGCAATGTGCCAAGCACTGGTCTTAGCTACACCAGACTTCACAAAAACCTTTATTGTGGAATGTGATGCTTCAGGAAATGGAATTGGTGTTGTTTTAATGCAAGATGAAAGACTCATTGCTTTTGAAAGTCGTCCAATCAAGGGAAAGTTTTTACACAAAGTTATTTATGAGAAGGAAATGTTGGCAATACTCCGTGCACTAAGAAATGGCGACCCTACCTAATGGGAAGACACTTCAAGGTAAAAACAGATCATGATAGCTTTAAATACTTTTTAGAACAAATATTATCCTCTGAAGAGCAACAAAAGTGGGTCACAAATATGTTGAGTTATGACTTTGAAATCATCTACAAAAAAGGGAAGCAAAATGTGGTGGCAGATGCACTCTCTAGAAAGGATGAGGATGTGGAAGCATTTTTGTGTGCCATTTCTATTATCCAACTAGATTGGATAAACGAAGCAAGGGAGGAATTGAAGAATGACGAAGAAGTGTGGGCACTTATTTGAAAGTTACAACAAGATTCTAGTACGTCTGATACATTTAGCTGGCAAAATGGTTCTTTATGGTACAAATATTGCTTATACCTCTGTAAGAATTCCCAACTAAAACAAAAGATTCTTATGGAATTGCACACTTCTCCCTTAGGAGGGCATTCAGGATTTTTAAAAACTTACCACAGGGTTAAGAAGGAATTTTTTTGGGATTGCCTTAAATCAGATATTCAAAAGTTTGTGGCGTAATGTTTGGTTTGCCAACAAAATAAAGTGGAAACAACTAAGACCCTGGGTCTATTACAACCTTTATTAATTCCAAGCCAACATTGGGAGGAGGTTTCTATTATCACTTAAGAATTCTAATTCCCAAACTGCTCACATTAGTTTGATGGTAAAGCTTCAGTGCTAGTCTAGGTTTGAGTTTTTGTTGCCTTAGAGTCTGAGTCTTAGGGGTCTACTATGCATTCTCATTCACCACTGGTCTCATAATTCACACAATTTCCATGTGTCAGCTTTGTTCAAAGGTTATTATGTGCTACAAAGCTCTTTAGGTGATTTCATAGCGCATAAGTCAGTTTTAGGTGTTTTCGCAGCGCAACATGTTTTAGGTGATTTTGTAGCGCATAATCTAGATTTTGCACTGACTGTGCTACGAAATCGGAGATTCGTGCAATCTACAGCAAATATTTCCTAACTGTCAAATCTGTCAAGTTCAGTTATGGTTGCATCATCCACTGTCAGCTTATACACTCCACATATCATGTCCAACCGCTTATCTCCATCATTACAGTCACTAGGTACTCTGGTACACTCGGATTGCAAGATCCAAGAAAAGACAGGTATTCACAGTCCTAATCATGATTGTATTCATGGCATAAGGGAAAAATCTACAAACGTTCAATTTGAATGAATTGCATATCAAGCGAGGTAGCTATCAAGCGAGGCAACTATCAAGTGAGGCAGCTATCAAGAGAGGTAGAGATCAAAGATTGAGACAGTGCCGGTCATCAAACATATCATTCCACTGGAGATTCATGGAGGGGTCTACAAAGAGAAAGAGTCACAGGTCAGGTAGGTGTTTGAGGACTGAACCTGAAGGTTTAGACATAACCTTGAAGAACAGAGAAGTTCAGCATGCATTCAAGCAAGCTGGATGCTGGAATTTTTGCAAGAAACTCCAGGGAGGTCATGCACAAGTCACCAAGGAATTTGCCTTGAATTTCACAGAACTGAACTCAAAGGTTGGTATGCTTGAACTACAGGTCTCACCAGACATAATATCCACAGTTACGGAGATTCCAAGGGGGCAAGAAACTTGGTTTAATAATTTCAAATTTGATATGACCCCATGCAAAGAATTTCTGAAGCACGAGTTCTTTAACTCAGATTTAAACAAGTCTATTCCTAGGATTTATGTCAAGGATTCATATGCTAATTTGCTTACCTGCATACAGAGGTACCTTACTTGTGAAGGGAGATATAATAAGGTGTATTCATATCATTTTAAACTTCTGTTGCATTTCACAGGGAAGACATCTATTGATTTACCTTTCTACTTATTTCGTAGCCTAAGCAAAATGTGTGACAAGGTGCAGCTAAGGAAAGAGGCCTGTGAGACTTCATTGTTCCAACATGGATTGGTTAAGTTGATTGTTCTATATGAACTCCAGAAGGTAGGTAGAGTCTGGCCAACGTTCATCTTTGTGTCTGGTTTTAAGAACGAGACTGGTCTTAGTCCTCAAAATACAAAAGATTCACCAGCAACAATTGATCATTAGGCAGAAACAAGATCCAGGAGGTTTATAAAGGTGAAGGCTAGGAAACAGGTAAGGGAACCCACCAAGCCACTGATAATCCAAGATACACCCCAACAATCCCAAAAAGAGAAAATTCAAATCAAAGAGGGTGCACCTGAATCACCCACAGGTGAAGTAGTCCAGAGAAGAATGACCAGAGGCCAATTAGCTAAGGAAAAGGGCAAAGCAGTGGTGACTGAAGACACCCCGGTTTCAAAGGGAAGTCTTAACAACATATTGTAGGTAATTGTATTGAAGAGTCTCCCTTGGTTCAAGCATATGTGATAGAGTCAGGAAAATACAAGGCTAAGAGAAATAAAGCCTCGAAAAAGCTCAAGTTCGATGATCCGGTTGATAAATTTGTCTTTAGGCCAAGAAGACCCATAACAAGGAATTTCAAAGACATACAGGAGATACTTCCAGGAGCAGATGAAATAGAGGAGATAACACAGTCTCATGAAGGAAATGATAAAGGTAAAGTAGTTACCCTTCAGGAAGAAGATAGTGTTGAAGAGTTGAAAAGAAAGTTGGAATTGGAAAACTTTGAAATTGCTAGACTGAAGAAAGCCTCCAGAAAACATGCAATCAAGGAAGATTATTTTAACCAAATGCAAGCTCAGTGGGAGGAAAAAACATTTCAAATACCAGATGTGGTCGAATTTAATGTTCAATTCTGTAGCTGGACTATCCCTGCAATAAGGGAGGCACAATTCATCAGAAAGGTCAATACAAAGCTGAGAGCTAGGACCAGAGTCATGAAGAAGCAAATTGAGGACTTAAAAATGCAGTTAGCCCAGCAGAAAGAATCTCCTTAAGGAAGTCACACAACAAAAAAGGTTATGTTCCAAATTTTGATGGTTTTTCCTTGTTATAATTTTTCTTGAAGAATCATACATTTCCACTCAGTTTTGAAAAGCTTTGGAGCAGTTGAAAAGGATGTTTGAATATGAAGAAGCTCAAGATAGAAAATTTTTGATATTAGGCTGTGTTTTGGTGATTACACAGCAGTTTGGTAGTGCGCTACGAAACTGCTGAAGATGATGCCTAACGCACAACAGTTTCGTAGTGTGCTACGAAACTACTGTAGCTACATAATTCAAACTCAGTCAACCAATTTTGAGGGACCGAGAGGAAATTTTTGAAAAAGGAATCTCTTCCAAGGATCATGTAACAGGTGTCAACATTAAACAAGGGAAGAAACAGGGGGAAGAAACATATATTCGAACTCTAAAATTTTTGTTATAAAGTGATCAGAGTTACTATAGTTCATGATATGTCAGACAGTTTGGAGGAGTTCTTGTCCTCACACATGGAAAAAGGTTGACAACACATCAAGGGTGTGGCATTCTAATATATTTTGGTATAATCAAAGAAGAAGGACATGGTTCATAAGTTCGAATATCTTTGAGAAAAACCAAAGGCAGATAAACAGGGGCAGTTTCCTACATTTCAGGAGTAATGGAGAAGATGTGACATTAAAGACCAGTAGGCAGCTACAAACACCTACTACAGCTAAACTAAAAGAGACCACTTGTCAAAGAACGAGAATTGATTGTAATTAATGCTATTATTAGCATGATATGGAGTTAGACTCCTATTTGCCTTAGATCTCTAAAAAGTCTAGTTAGCAATTTGTTACATTTAATAGGTAGTTAAAGTGTGAATAGGTGTCATAAGAAGTATAATTCGAATTCCGCTCATGTTGGAGGAGGAATATCAGCCTTGTAAAAGAATTCTATAAATGGGAGAAAGAGCAATGTACACAAGGTTGGAAATTTGTTGAAAAAAGCTCTGATATTTGGCTTTATGTAAAGACTCTGTTTTAGTAATACAAGATTGGCTTTGCTTCTCAGGACTCAGGAGGGATTCGATGTTCAGAATGTGTTGTATTATTCTTTTCCTAATATTTGCAGTGGTATGAATGCGTAATCACTTAGAATTCAATAATGGTGCTCTAATTTTCTGTATACATTCATAGACTGTGTGGTCCTATATGTTTTTGGTATGTCCTAAATGTGTTGAATCATGAATTCCCTGACTTCTATGTAAGGTTGATACCATTGTTATACTGAAATGACGTTGACTCCATAAGCCCAATGGATAGTTTCTAATTGTGTTTCCACCACTCATATTTTTACATTCGTTTCACAAGAGTTAGCCATCTTAATCATAATAAAAAACATTAATCCTTTGAGAGAGCCCTCTCTGTTTGGGGAGGCTAAGCCTCAGCCTAAAGTAGGTTTGAAATAGTTACTTGAGGTCTTCCTGTTATGCAGCCTTCCAGGGTAAGATTTTGAGATAACAGTTTCAATGGATTTTATCACAGGTTTACACAAGTCTAAGGGAAAGAGTGTCATCATGGTGGTAGTTGACAAACTTACCAAGTATGCACACTTTTGTGCATTATCACATCCATTTAAATCCAGTACAATTTTTATTGCATTTATGGAAACAATTCAAAAGCTACATGGAAATCCAAAGATTATTGTAAGTGACAGAGATCCCATTTTCATTGGAAATTTTTGGACAGAATTATTTTCTTGTCTTGTACTCAGTTAGCTCATAGCTCATCTTATCATCCTCAATCTGATGGGCAAACTGATATAGTAAAAAAATGTTTGGAAGGATATCTTCGTTGCTTTGTATCTTATAAATAGACATAATGGGTCAAATGGTTGCCTCTGGCTGAATGGTGGTATAACACTTCCTTCCATACAACAAAAAAAATGACCCCATTTATGGCACTTTATGGATATTAGCCACCATCCATCACATCATATTTAAGAGAAAATTCTAAGGTTCAGGCAGTGGAACATCACATCGAACATCAACAACAAGTCCTCCAACTCTTAAAGGATAACCTGGTGTTGGCACAGAATAGAATGAAACAACAGGCAGATCAACATCGCAGTGAAAGAAGTTTTGATGTAGGTGATTGGGTATTCCTACGACTACAACCATATAAGCAAATGTCCCTCAAGCAAGCTAAGAAGGATAATAAATTATCACCAAAGTATTATGGTCCGTACAAGGTGTTGCAAAAGATTGGTACTATGGCATACAAATTCGAGCTTCCTGCAGCTTCTCGATTGCACCCAGTTTTCCATGTTTCATGTTTAAAGAAGGTTATAGGCGACAAGCTCCCAGTTCAAACAATATTGCCAGAACTTGACGAGGAAGGAAAAATTATATTGGAATTGGAAGTAGTCACAGAAACAAGAACTCGACAACTACGAAATCAATTAATTTTGGAGTATCTTATCAAGTGGAAGAACTTATCTGCTGAAGATTCCACATGTGAGGTTGCGAATTTTATACAGAAGCATCCAGAACTACTCAAGCATTGAGGACAACACTTTTTTGAAGGAGAGGGGCATGTTGGATCCCTATAATACTAGTGATTACCCTATTACTATTGTAGTTGTATCCCTTATTAATATTTTTGTGCCCCTATTGTCCCCATATTGTTATTACTGTGCCCCATAGAATCCCTCTATTGTTATTTTTGTTGCTTTATATTATTATTGTTAGGTTGGCTGTGTTATATTGTGACTCCTTAGACTCCTATATATAGAAAGGAGGTTTTGTCATTTGAATCATCCAAGAATTGTTCATTTGTGTAATGTAAAGGAGGTTTCCCCCTCGAAGAGGCTGAATTCTAAGGCGTACAACTATCTTTTCTATATTTTTGTGAGTTGGTTTCATAACACAGACATAATCGGTCAAGTGGTTGCCTCTAGCTGAATGGTGGTATAACACTTCCTTCCATAATGCAGCAAAAATGACCCCATATATGGAAATTTATGGACATCATCCACCATCAATCAAATCATCTTTAAAAGAAAATTCTAAGGTTCAAGTAGTGGAAGATCACATCGAGCATCAACAACAAGTTCTGAAACTCTTAAAGGATAACCTCACTTTGTCACATTATAGAATGAAACAATAGGTAGATCAACATCTCAGCAAAAGAAGTCTTGATGTAGGTGTTTGAGTATTTCTACGACTACAGCCATACAAAAAAATGTCCATCAAGAAAACTAAGAAAGATAATAAATTATCACCAAAGTATTATGGTCCATACAAGGTGTTACAAAAGATTGGTACTATGGCATACATATTGGAGATTCTTGCATCTTCCTGAGTGCACCTAGTTTTCCATGTTTCATCTTTAAAGAAGGTTATAGGTGAGAAGATCCCAGTTCAAACAATATTGCTAAACTTGGCGAGGAAGAAAAAAATCATATTGGAACCTGAAGCAGTCACAAAAACAAGAAATCGACAGCTACGAAATCGATCAATTTCAGAGTATCTCATCAAGTGGAAGAACTTACCCGCTGAAGATTCCACATGGGGGGATGAGAATTTTATACAGAAGCATACAAAATTACTCTAGCATTGAGGACAACACTTTTTGAAGGAGGGGAACATGTTAGGTCCCTATACTACTAGTGTAGCTCCTTATTGTTATTAGTGCAACCCCTTTATTGTATTGTTGTGCCCATGTAGTCCCCATGTTGTTATTATTGTGCCCCCTAGAAGCCCACTATTGTTATTGTGGTGCCCCTACAATATTATTGTTATGTAGACTTTGATTATATTGGGACCACCTAGACTCCTATATATAGAAAGGAGTTCTTGTCATTTGTATCATCCAAGAATTGTTCATTTGTGTAATGTAAAGGAGGTTTCCCCCTCGAAGAGGATAAGTTTGAATTCATTGATCTATCTTATCTATCTATTTGTGAGTTGGTTTCATAACATATTTGCTTGATGAAGGTGAAGATTCCAGCTGAGAAATGACTTTTACCCTTTTCTTCAGTATCCTACCGCCTATTGGCTTCTTCAATGATCTTTTCTCAATCCTACCCCCCAAAGATTGGCCTTGTTCTCTAGAGTCCCTTGCTTCCTATGGTATTGATGGCTTTTCTCTTGTAAACAAATTGTCACTTGGGAATTTTTTACAAAAGAAATGATAGCACATTATGAGGATACAAAAAACAACACCTTTTTTAGTCGATTGATAAATATCAAACAAAAAGGTTCAACGATGGAGCACATCGAGGACTTCCAAAAATTGAATATAAGGGTAAAAGAAGATATTCTAGAGGAGCATAGGATTGATTTGTTCATAGGTACATTAAAGGATAACATCCAACATCAGGTTCACCTTTGGGAACTTGATTCATTGGAGAAGGCATTCAGGTTGGAAAGAAAAATGGAAAGCAAAATTATGGCAACAAGGAAGCCTACCACTCAAAACTATAAAGATGGAAGTGTTTTTGCCTCTAGCCTTCCACAACCTACAAGGTTGACACCAAAACAATTGGAAGAAAAAAGAGAAAATTGGCTTTGTTACATTTGTGATAGCAAATACACTAAAGGTCATAAGTGTGCTAAGAGGAAATTATTTTACATAGATTGTGAAGAGGAGGAAAAAAAGAATAGAAAATGTCAAAATAAGAGGATATACAGTAGGAACCAACCCTGGAGGAAATGAATCTGACCATATCTTGTGATGCATTGGCTGGAGTTAGCACTCCTCAAACTATCAATATATGAGGACATATCAAGAAGAAAAAGGTAATAGTGTTGATTGATTCGGGCATTACCCATAATTTTATTCATTGTAAGATAACCAAGGAATTGAATTGCTTCTTATATCCAGCACCAAAGTATCAAGTGATGGTTGCAAGTGGAGGAACCATAAATTGCTCTGGAAAGTGCCATAATACCAAGATATACATGGAAGAATATGTATTGAATAGCCCAATTCTTTCCATTCCAATGGGTGGTTCTAATGTTGTACTAGGATTCCAATGGCACCAATCCTTGGCTATAATAGCTTTTAATTTTCAATAAATTTTCATGAAATTTTTTTCATAAGGAAAGGAAGTTGAATTAAGGGGTATCACAGGGAAACCAAGAAAGACAATCAACTCTAAGGAATGACAAAGCTTATAAAGAAATAAAAATGAGGCATAATTGCACAATTATGTTCGCTAGAGGTTCCCACATCAAAATCATATATTTCACCAAATCTCCAAAAAGTCTTGGAGAATCATTCTAAGGTATTTGAGACTCCCAAAGGCCTCCCACCTATTCATGATCATGATCATGCTATTCATTTGATTCCAGAAGTGTTCCCCCAAACATCATGCCTTACAGATATCCCCCAAAAGAGTGAAATTGAACATATGGTTACAGAAATGCTAGAGGCTGGTATAATTCAACCTAATCAAAGTCCTTTCTTTGCTCTAGTAGTATTGATTCACAAGAAAGATGGATCATTGTGTATGTGCCCAGATTATAGGTAGCTCAACAAGCTCACTATTAAAGATAAATTTCTTGTTCCTGTCATTGATGAATTACTGGATGAATTACATGGAGCAATTTACTTGACCAAGTTGGATCTTCATTTAGGATATCATCAAATCAGAATGAAGACTGAAGGCATTCCAAAAAAGCATTTAGAACTCATGAGGGTCATTATGAATTTTTGGTCATGCCTTTTGGCCTTACCAATGCACCTTATACATTTTGAGGTTTGATGAATTCCATTTTCAAACCCTTGCTTAAAAAATTTGTGTTAGTATTTTTTGATGATATAATAATCTACAACATGTCTTGGAAGGATCATGTTCAACATGTTGACAGGGTGCTCAAATTGTTGGAGGAGAAATAATTATATGCAAAAGCTCCAAATGTTTCTTTGGAGTACAAGAGGTGGAATATTTGGGTACTCAGCGAGTTCATAGCTCATCTTATCATCCTCAATCTGATGGAAAAGCTGAGATAGTGAACAAATGTTTGGAAGGATATCTTCGTTGCTTTGTAGTTGATTAACAGACATAATGGGTCAAGTGGTTTCCTCTAGCTGAATGGTGGTATAACACTTCCTTCTATAATGCAACAAAAATGACCCCATTTATGGCACTTTATGGATATCATCCATCGTCCATCAAATCATCTTTAAAAGAAAATTCTAAGGTTCAAGAAGTGGAAGATCACATCTAGCATCAACAACAAGTTCTAAAGTCTTAAAGGGTAACCTCACTTTGGCACATAATAGAATGGAACAATAGGCAAATCAACATAGAAATGAAAGAAGTTTTGATGTAGGTGTTTGGGTATTTATATGACTACAACCATACAAACAAATGTCCCTCAAGCAAACTAAGAAGGATAATAAATTATCACCAAAGTATTATG
This sequence comes from Pinus taeda, assembly GCA_000404065.3. Lineage (NCBI taxonomy): Eukaryota > Viridiplantae > Streptophyta > Pinopsida > Pinales > Pinaceae > Pinus > Pinus taeda. The sequence goes on along the minus strand of APFE030750798.1, from coordinate 1,029 downwards.
GTCCGTACAAGGTGTTACAAAAGATTGGTACTATGGCATACAAATTGGAGATTCCTGCATCTTACTGAGTGCACCCAGTTTTCCATGTTTCATGTTTAAAGAAGGTTATGGGTGAGAAGGTCCCAGTTAAAAAAATATTGCCAGAACTTGATGAGGAAGAAAAAATCATATTGGAACTTGAAGCAGTCACGAAAACAAGAAATCAACATCTATGAAATGGATCAATTTCAGAGTATCTCATCAAGTGGAAGAAACTACCCGCTGAAGATTCCACATTGGGGGATGAGAATTTTATACAGAAGAATCCAAAACTACTCAAGCATTGAGGACAACACTTTTTGAAGGAGAGGGACATGTTAGGTCACTATACTACTAGTGTAGCCCCTTATTGTTATTAGTGCAAGCCCCTTATTTTATTGTTGTGCCCATGTAGTCCCCATGTTGTTATCATTGTGCCCCATAGAAGCCCACTATTGTTATTGTTGTGCCCCTACAATATTATTGTTATGTAGGCTCTAATTATATTGGGACCACTTAAACTCATATATATAGAAAGGAGGTATTGTCATTTGTATCATCCAAGAATTGTTTATTTGTGTAATGTAAATGAGGTTTCCCCCTCGAAGAGGCTAATTTTGAAGTCGTTTATCTGTCTTTTCTATCTTTTTGTGTGCTGGTTTCATAACATCTTTGCTGGATGAAGGTGAAGATTCCGGTTGAGAAATTACTTTTACCCTTTTCTTCGGTATAATGTCACCTATCGACTTCTTCAATGATCTTTTCTCAATCCTAACCCCCAAATATTGGCCTTGTTATCTAGTGTCCCTTGCCTCCTTTGGGGCGTCAGGGATTTCGGTTTGCCTCTTGAGGTAGGTCCTTGTCTTTCTGCTCATGAATTCTTTATAGTTTTTAACCCTATACAAAAATTACCTGCATACGAATTCTAAATCACAGAAAAATAAAAATGCGAGAGCATAACACATAAAACACATATACATAGAGATTTCCCACTGGATCTCAAAACCGAGA
>APFE030750796.1:1586-16210 GCA_000404065.3 Pinus taeda | reverse complement strand
AAGCTCACAAATGAGGTTTCTTGATAGCCAAACTTTGTGAAACTCTCTGGAAGGGTGTTAGGGACTCCTTAGATCCTCCTTGAACCTTCCCAACCTTTTGCAAGCATTTCCTCTCGCCAATCCACCTTTGCACAGTCAAAAGCTAGTTAAAAGCACATGCATGATAATTCTAACAACTTAATCAAAAATACAAAAAGATGTTTTCTTCAGATAGAAGTAGTTTAGACACATGTATTTTACCTTCCTAGAAGTAATGGCATTTCTTTCAATAGCTTTCATCCTCTTTTTTGCATCAGTAGGGCTAGCTGGTAAAATTAGGGTTTGCTAGGGTTTGCATTTCCTTTCCGCTTTTCGCTTCTTCCTGTAAGTAGATTAGCCTCCTTTGAGTTAGCTTTCATCCATCGATTAAAAAGCTTCTTCTAAGAGCTCATAGAAGTTGGCTTAAGCTCCTAGAGGACTTGTGCCAGCTGACCAAGTGACAGCTGCGGCAAGAGCTAGTACTTGTGCATACAGCACCGTCGCTTCGAAGTTTGTTACGAACTACCGGGTTGATACAAGTAAAGAAGGGAGTCCTAGGAGTTGCAGCATTATTGCTGCAATACTGGGGCTCACCATCGGCCACCCCATTCTGTTGAGGGTTATGGGGTGTCGTCAACTCCCATTTAATCCCTTCCGCTGCACAGAAGTTCTTAAACTCATTTGATACATACTCACCATCGTTAGCACTATGTAGAGCTTTAACCTTCTTGCCTGACTCTTTCTCCACCAATGCTTTAAACTCACAAAACTTTGTGAATGTTTTATCTTTTTTTCTGGATGAAAAATATCCAGCATTTACAAGAATAGTCATCAACAAATGTAACATAATATATGTGTTTGGTCATGGATGTTGTCGAGAATGGTCCAGACACATCTGAATGGACTCTCTCTAGAATAACCTCTGCTCGACTATCTCTGTCATGAAAGGAAGACTTGGTGTATTTTCCCAAAGTACACCCCTTGCATGTATCAACTTGCTCAAGTGTACCTTTGGGAATACCGGTAGAGATATGCTGCAATATCTTCAAAGCCCCATGATGCAAGTGACCCAATCGCTTGTGCCAGAACTCGCCAACATGTTGACTCTGCACCCTTTCTACTTTTGTACTCAAAGAAACACACTCCTCTACCTCCAGCTTATAGAGATTCTTCACCCAAATCCCTATCTTCTTTACTTGACCTGTGGCTATGTGCCGAAGGAACTCCTTTCCTTTCAAGAAGATCACATCATATCCTTTATCCTCAAGCATGGAAATGGATACCAATTTCTTTTTTAACCCGAGCACATACATAACATTCTTCAAGGTGAGTGGACCCCATACTCCCTCTGAAAAGTAAGCGTGCCCAATCTAGTAACACTATGCTTCCCGTCATCACCCATATTGATATGCATCTAGAGATCTTTCTCCTCCAGGTCACTGAATAACTTTTTGTCGCTAGTCATGTGGAATGAAGCTCCATTATCTAAGTACCATACACTTCCCATCATTGATGACACCACATGGAAAAGTCCAATTCGAATTGAGAGGCCAAAGCCTCACCCTCCACTCCTCCTGAGGACTTCTTCTTGGACTTCTTGAGTGGACAATTCGTAGCAAAATTGCCTAGCTCATGACAATGAAAACACTCAACTTTATTCATGTATTTCTTCTTACCTCCTTGATAAGAATCTGATTTTGAATGGGAAGCTTTCCCCCCTTCTTTGCCTTAATCTCTAAGGCACAGTTCTCTTCATCATCTGTTAGGTCCCTATAATACTAGTGATTCCCCCATTACTATTGTCATTGTAGCCCTTATTGTTATTGTTGTGCCCCTATTGTTCCCATATTGTTATTATTGTGCCTCATAGAAGCCCACTATTGTTATTTTTGTGCCCTTTTAATATTATTGTTATGTCGGCTTTTATTATATTGTGACCCGTTAGACTCCTATATATAGAAATGAGGTTTTGTCATTTGTATCATCCAAGAATTGTTCATTTGTGTAATTTAAAGGAGGTTTTCCCCTCGAAGAAGTTGATTTTGAAGGCATTGATCTATCTTTTCTTCTAGTTTGTGAGCTGGTTGCATAACATTTGGTATGAGAGATTTGGATTCTAGGGTTTCGCTGCTCCAAATAGGCCATCGTGGAATTTTCGATATAACTTTTTTTTTTGCGACGTTTCAAAAGATAAAAAAACCCCATTTGAGCCAAAATCCCTGTGAACCTCAGGTCCAAATTTCAAATTTTTCCTTACTATGTTTTCGGAGATATGATCCAAGGAAGTTATGGTTTTTACAAGATCTCGAATTATATCTCAAATAGGTGACCTAGGGAAATCGTCATACCTATTTTTCTGAGCATTAGATTTAAATTTCGTCTGAAGTTATAGAAATAGGACGACTTGTAGTTTTTTGTGTATCAATTTCAGGTCCTAAGGTCGAAACAGTGACATGTGGCACTTCTTACAAGTTCGATCTATGGAACCAATCTATAATCAGGTCATCGTGGGATATTTAGCATAACTCTTCCTTGGAGAATCCAATCTTGATCAAACTTGGCAGGTTAGAAAGAGGACTAAGAGGGATACTATAGGATGCAATTTCAGACCTTGGAGATCTGCAATTACAGACATAAAGCAGATTCAATTTCAAGCTCCTACAAAGTGAAAAAAGGTGTGTAGTTTTTTTTTTAATTTTGCATAAGTTTGGTTTGAAAAATTAGTTTGAAGGAATTCAGAGGGAATAGTGAAGCATTATTATAATTAATTGATGCCCCAACTAAATAAAATGGAAACACCTAGTAAGCAACCTAAAATCTCTAGCATGGCTCATAAAGAAAAGGAAGAGATGCAACATGATATATCTAAATTACGAGACCAAGTGAAACAAATTTCACTCTTACAAAAAGTAACAGAAGCTAAGATGGATGATTTAAAGAAAGGCATGGAAGCTAAGATAGATGGTATGAAAGACAACATTGAAGATTGGAAGAAAGACATGGAAGGTTGGAAGGAGTTTTGACAAAGTTGCTACAAGAAAGGATTCCTAATGGTGAAAAGGTAGTAGAAGAATCTCATAATAAGAAAAAAAGAAATGTTAATCATGATTCAAAGAATGGAAACATTGAATATTTGAAGAAAGACGTGGAAGGTTTGAAGGAAGGTTTGACAAAGTTGCTACAAGAAAGGCTTCTTAATGGAGAAAAGTTAGTAGAGTAAACTCATGATGAGAATAAAAGAAATGTTAATCATGATTTCATAGACTCTAACATTGGAACAAAGACCCACCACGTTCCAAAGACGGATATGAGGAAGTTTGATGGCAAGGATGCCGTAACATGAATACTACATATGGAACAATATTTCGATCTTTGTAATGTGCAAAACACACAAAAGGTATGCATTGCAACTTTATATTTTGAACCAAATCAGTTTGCGTGGTATCGATGGCTTTTCTCTCATAAACAAATTGTCACTTGAGCAATTTTTACGGAATAAATGATAGCACATTATGAGGATACACAAAGTAACACCTTTTTTAGCCAATTGATAAATCTCAAACAAAAGGGTTCAATGATGGAGCACATTGAGGACTTCCAAAAATTGAATATAAGAGTAGAAGATATTACAGAGGAGCATAGGATTGATGTGTTCATAGGGACTTTAAAAGAAAACATCCAACATGAGGTTCGCCTTTCAGAACCTGATTCATTTGAGAAGGCATTCAGGTTGGCAAGAAAAATGGAAAGAAAAATTATGGCAACAAGGAAGCCTACCACTTACAACTATAAACATGGAAGTGTTGTTACTCCTAGCCTTCCACAACCTACAAGGTTGACACCACAACAATTGGAAGAAAAAAGAGCAAAAGGGCTTTGTTACAGTTGTGATAGCAAATACACTAAAGGTCATAAGTGTGCTGAGAAGAAATTATTTTACATAGATTGTGAAGAGGAGGAAGAAAAGGAACAAGAAACGTCAAAAGAAGAGGATATACACCATGAACAAACCCTAGAAAAAGAAGAAACAAATCCGACCATATCTTGTAATACATTGGCCAGAATTACCTCTCCTCAAACTATCAAGATAGAAGGACATATCAAGAAGAAAAAGGTAATAGTGTTGATTGATTCGGGTAGTACCCATAATTTTATTCATTGTAAGATAGCTAAGGAATTGAATTACTTCCTATATCCAACACCACAGTGTCAAGTGATGGTTGCAAGTGGAGGAACCATAAATTGCTCCGGAAAGTGCAATAATATCAAGCTATACATGGGAGAATATGTATTGAATAGCCCAATTCTTTCCATTCCAATGGGTGGTGTTGATTTTGTACTAGGAGTCCAATGGCTACAATCCTTGGGTACAATAACTTTTAGTTTTCAAGAACTTTTCATGAAACTTTCTTCGAAAGGAAAGGAAGTTGAATTAAGGGTTATTGTAGGGAAACCGGGAAAGATAATCAACTCTAACATAATGACAAAGCTTCTAAAGAAAGAACAATGAGGTGTAATTACACAATTATGTTCGCTAGAGTTTCCCACATTGAATCATCTATTTCTCTAGATCTCCAAAAAGTCTTGGACAATCATTCCAAGGTATTTGAGTTTCCCAAAGGCCTCCCACCTATTAGTGATTATGATCATGCTATTCATTTGATTCCAGGAAGTATTCCTCCAAACATCAGGCCTTACAGATATCCCTATGCCCAAAAGAGTGAAATTGAACGTATGGTTGCATAAATGCTAGAGGCTGGTATAATTCAACCTAGTCAAAGTTCTTTCTCTGCTTCAGTAGTATTGGTGCATAAGAAGGATGGGTCATGACGCATGTGTCTGGATTATAGGGAGATCAACAAGCTCACTATTGATAAATTTTCCATTCCTGTCATTAATGAATTATTGGATGAATTGCATGGATCAATTTACTTCACCAAGTTGGATCTTCATTCAGGATATCATCAAATTAGAATGAAGACTAAAAACATTCTGAAAACAACATTTAGAACTCATGAGGATCATTATGAATTTTTGGTCATGCCTTTTGGCCTTACCAATGCACCTTCTACATTTCAAGGTTTGATGAATTCCATTTTCAAACCCTTCCTTAGAAAATTTGTGTTGGTATTTTTTGATGATATACTAATCTACAACAAGTCTTGGAAGGATCATGTTCAACATGTTAACAGGGTTCTCAAACTATTGGAGGGGAAACAATTATATGCAAAAAGCTCCAAATGTTTCTTTGGACTACAAGAGTTGGAGTATTTGGGTCATATTGTATCTCATGAAAGTATTAGGGTAGACCCTAGAAAAATTAAAGCCATTAAGGAATGGAAAATCCCCACATTCATAAAGCATCTACAAGGATTTCTCGGGTTGACACGATATTATTTCAAGTTTCTTAAGAATTATGGGAGAATAGCAGCACCTCTAACAAAACTATTGAAGAAAGATCAATTTTCATGGACTCCAGAAGCAACAAAAGCCTTTGAACATCTTAAAGAAGCAATGTGCCAAGCACCAGTCTTAGCTACATCGGACTTCACAAAAACCTTTATTGTGGAATGTGATGCCTCAGGAAATGGAATTGGTGTTGTTTTAATGCAAGAAGAAAGACCCATTTCTTTTGAAAGCCATCCAATCAAAGGAAAGTATTTACACAAAGCTATTTATGAGAAGAAAATGTTGGAAATACTACACGCACTTAAGAAATGGTGACCATACCTAATGGTAAGACACTTCAAGGTAAAAATTGTTCATGATAGTCTTAAATACTTTTCAGAACAAATATTATCTTTAGAAGAGAAGTAAAAATGGGTCACAAAGATTTTGGGTTATGACTTTGAGAGCATCTACAAAAAAGGGAAGCAGAATGTTGTGGAAAATGCACTCTCAAGAAAGGATGAGGATGTGGAAGCATTGCTTTGCACCATTTCTATTATCCAACCGGATTGGATAAATGAAGCAAGGAATGAATGGAAGAATGACAAAGAAGTGTGGAAACTTATTCAAAAGCTACAACAAGATCTCGGTACATCTAATACAGTTAGCTGGAAAAATTATTCGTTATGGTACAAAGATCGCTTATACCTATGTAAGAATTCCCAACTCAAACAAAAGATTCTTATGGAATTGCACACCTCTCTCTTAGGAGGGCACTCAGGATTTTTAAAAACTTACCACAGGGTTAAGAAGGAATTTTTCTGGGATGGCCTTAAATCAGATATTCGAAAATTTGTGGCAGAATGTTTGGTTTGTCAACAAAATAAAGTTGAAACAATTAAGACCACAGGTCTATTACAACTTTATCCATTCCAAGCCAATGTTGGGAGGATGTTTCAATGTATTTTATCACAGGTTTACCCAAGTTCGAAGGAAAGAGTGTCATCGTGGTGGTAGTTGATAGACTTACCAAGTATGCACACTTTTGTGCATTATCGCATCCATTTAAAGCAAGTATAGTTTTTATTGCATTTATGGAAACAATTCAAAAGCTACATGGAAATCGAAAGATTATTGTAAGCAACAGAGATCCCATTTTCACTGGAAATTTTTGGACAGAATTATTTTCTTGTCTTGGTATTCAGTTAGCTCACAGCTCATCTTATCATCCTCAATCTGATGGGAAAACTGAGATAGTAAACAAATGTTTGGAAGGATATCTTCATTGCTTTGTATTTGATAAACAAACACAATGGGTCAAATGGTTACATCTAGCTGAATGGTGGTATAACACTTCCTTCCATACTGCAGCAAAAATGACCCCATTTATGGCACTTTGTGGATATCATCCACCATCCATCACTTCATATTTAAGAGAAAATTCTAAGGTTCAAGCAGTGGAAGATCACCTCAAGCATCAACAACAGGTTCTCCAACTCTTAAAGGATAACCTCACTTTGGCGTATAATAGAATGAAACAATAGGCATATCAACATCACAGTGAAAGAAGTTTTGATGTAGGTGACTAGGTATTCCTACGGCTACAACCATATAAACAAATGTCCCTCAAGCAAGCTAAGAAAGATAATAAATTATCACCCAAGTATTATGGTTCGCACAAGGTGTTGCAAAAGACTTGTACTATGGAACAAATTGGAGCTTCCTACAGCTTCCCGAGTGCACCCAGTTTTCCATGTTTCATGCTTAAAGAAGGTTATAGGTGACAAACTCCCAGTTCAAACAATATTGCCAGAACATGACGAGGAAGGAAAAATCATACTGGAACCTAAAGCAGTCACAGAAACAAAAACTCGACAGCTATGAAATCGATCAATTTTGGAGTATCTCATCAAGTGGAAGAACTTACCCGTTGAAGATTCCACATGGAAGGGTGAGAATTTTATACAGAAGCATCTAGAACTACTCAAACGTTGAGGACAATACTTTTTTTAAGGAGAGGAGCATGTTAGGCCCCTATAATAATAGTGATTCCCCCATTACTATTGTCATTGTAGCCCTTATTGTTATTGTTGTGCCCCTATTGTCCCCATATTGTTATTATTGTGCCCCATAGAATCTCACTATTGTTATTGTTGTGCCCTTATATTATTATTGTTATGTCGGCTTTGATTATATTGTGACCTATTAGACTCCTATATACAGAAATGAGGTTTTGTCATTTGTATCATCCAAGAATTTTTCATTTGTGTAATGTAAAGGAGGTTGCCCCTTCGAAGAGGTTGATTTGAAGGCGTTGATCTATATTTTCTTCTGTTTTGTGAGTTGGTCGCATAACATCATCAATCTATGATGAAGAGGCATCCCTAACATTCCTCATGATATCCTCCTGCATCAAATTTGACCACAATCGTTCCCAATCTGACAGCTTCTCCTAACCATTGACAGAGTTTGAATAACTATGCCAACTCTTTGGGAGTTCCAGAAGAGAAAGACTCACCATATCATCCTCGGTAACTGTGATTCCAACACTTCCAAGTTCATCACGACATTGAATGAACTTGATCCAGTAGTTTGGAATAGTCTCGCCTTCCTCCATTTTTATTTTTCGAAATTTGTCCTTTAGTGCCAATTTCCTTTGGTCATTATTGTTCTGATATAATTCCGTCAATGTTTTCCACATAACATATAAAGTTGATTTTCCATGGAGACTTAAGACAATGTGGTCTCGAACTCCCTCAAGGATTATCTGCCTCGCCTTCACCACACACTTCTTCCATTCGGCCAAATTTTGTGCATCTATCGCTGTTGGGTTAGGAATTTCTTGATCAATGAATTCCTTCAAGCCATTATCATCCAGCACAACCTCCATCCTATCCCTCCAGGCTATAAAATTTGAGCTGCCTTCCAAGGCAAACTCGAGCCGCAAACTGTAGAACACCATCCGCCGATCCTAAAATATGTATTACAAATTTGAATTTCACTTGTAACCCAAAACTCAAAACTTCGAAATCTCCTCTAGTATATTGTTCTCAGCTCCGATACCATGTAGAAAATCATGTAGATTCACAACCTCATGTAATGTACTAAAGCACAGGACAAGAACCTACTTCTACTTTCAACCAGCAGAATCCAATAGATCGATGAAAACAATATGAACAAGAAGAAAATAAATCAATGGCACATAACACAAGATGTATCTGGGGAAATCCGCTGCTCAAAACCCTACTATCTGTATTGCATATATTAGAAATATGAGTGAATATACAAATATTTTTCTCACTAGAACAATTCTGCACAAGTATGCGCAACTCTCTTAGCTCACAAGCTAGCTCTTGGCATCCACTTAGCCAATTCTGCAGCTCTCCAAGCCCCTAATCTCTTGCATTATTCCTAGGATGAATAGCTTGTATTTAAAGGGAATTCATGTTTCCAAAATTGCGTAATCCAAACATAGGATCAATCTCTGATGCATGCATGATATCTACACTCCAATAAATAATACCATTGATAGTACATTGTCCCTGTACTCTATTCTCAACTAGGTCTTTCTCTGAACTGACATGCATGAGTTTCTCATGAGGGAATCTTTAGTTAGCTAGAGTAACGCTAGTGGATGCATTAGTGCACCAACTGAATGTTAGCCCTCTATTAGTTCCAAAAACAATTTGGAAATAATTTAACTTAACTTAACTCAGTAAACTGAGTGATCTAATTTCCAACTCAATATAAACTCATACTGGACCCCTAAAACTTAGGGAGAATATATACATGACTACATAAAGACTTCCAACTTGAAATTCCTAATCTAATTAAGTTAATTAAACTTAATTAACTATTTACAAGTTACTATGAGAATAGATTTTGATTTGAATTCTCATTTTAATTCAAGGACAAATTAAACTAGAATTTCTTGTTGCTATTTCTCAACAACCCTCAATTGATTTCATGCACCATCTGTACAACTTGGAAAATTATACAACTTATAGTACATTGTCCTTGAACTCTAATATCAGTTGGGTCTTCCTCTGAACTATCATGCATGAGTTATTTATGAGTGAATATTCAATTAACTGGTGTGGTACTGAGGATTCATTGGTGCCCGTCTCCACTACTAGACCTCCTACTAGTTCCTCCAATAGTTAGAACTAGTTTAACTAGTTGTAATTCAGTTAGACTGAGTTATTTAATTACAACTCAAAAGAACTCAATTGGGCCCCTAAAATTTAGGGATCACTCTACATGACTCTAGATATACTTCCAACTCGAATTTCCGATGTCAATTAAGTTAATTTAACTTAATTAACTATTACAAGTTTCTATGAGAATAGAATTTCAATTTAATTCACAATTTAATTAAAGGACAAATTAAATTGGAATTTCTTGTTTTTATTTTTAACACTCCCTCTCAAAAAGAAAGGGATTATCTGCTACCCTGATCCTTCCTCTGTGAAACTCAAATTTTCATCTTGACAAAGCCTTTGTCAAAATATTTGCATCTTGCTCCTCTATGGGAATGTACTCCAACAACATAATTCTCCTCTGCACGCAATCTCGAAGATGATGATATCGGATATCAATATGCTTGGAATGATCATGAAAAATTGGATTCTCATAAAGTTTTATACAACTTTGGTTGTCACAGTAAATCACAGTTGGATCCATCTGTTGACCAAACAAACCAACAATAATCTTCCTCATCCAGATAGCCTCACAAGTTGCTTGACTAGCAGCCATGTACTCTACTTCTGCTAAACTGAGTGTAATTGATCTCTATTTCCTATTGTACCAAGAAACATTTGTCGACCCAATACTGAAGATCCCACCTGATGTTCTCTTCTTGTCAGATGGGCTCCCTACCCAATCTGCATATGCGAAGCCTTGAAGCTTCACTCCCACTCTTGTATGTGCCATAAACCATACTGAGTAGTTCCTTTGAGGTATCTCAACACATGTTTGGATGACTTCCAATACAGTTTGGATGGCTTAACCATTGCTTGACTAAGTTGGTGAACTGCATAACACATGTCTGATCATGTGCTCACCAATTACATGAGAGAACCCACAAGTTGCTTGAAAATAGTAGCCTCCACTACTTCACCAGAAGTAGCATCCTCCTTCCTCCAGTCAAATCCTAGAGGAGTCTCCTTGATTTTACTACTCTCCATGTGGAACTTCTTGAGTATCTCATTGGAATACTTTCCATGAGAGACAAACAGTTCCTCATCACCTTTCCATACTTACATACCCGGAAAGTAGTGCATGAGCCACAAGTCCTTCATTTTGAACTCTCTTGCAAGATCCTCTTTGCAAGGCTTGATCATCTTATCATCACCTATCAGAATCAAATCATTGAAATATAAAACAATAATCAACAATTTACCTTCAACCACAAATGGTAAAAGTTCGCATCTGCTTCACTTTTGGTGAAGCCCAACCTGGTGAAATAGCTATCGATCTTGGTGTACCAAGCACCGGGTGCTTGTTTCAGTCCATACAATGCTTGCTTGAGTCGGCACACATACGAATCTCTATCGAAGGTCTCAACTCCTTTAGGATTCTCAATATACACCTCTTCCTCAATCATGTCATTGACGAATGTTGTCTTTACATCCATCTAATGTATCTTCCATCCCATATGTGTTGACAGTGCTAGAATGGATTTTATTGATGAGTACCTTGAAATAGGAGAAAAAGTCTCATCATAATCAATCCCATCCACCTGAGAGAAACATTTGGACACAAACTCGGCCTTGTGTTTCTCCACACTACCATATGTTGCTTTCTTTACCTTATAGATCCATCTGGAACTCACCGCTAACTTTTCTGTCGGTCTTGGGACCAGATCCCAAACATTGTTCCTGACAATGTATTCATACTCCTCAACCATGGCACAACCCAAACTAGTTTTTGCACTACTTCCTCAAAAGAAGATGGCTCAGTCTCTACACATCTGCTCATCAGAGCCATGTAGCCAGTGTACCTCTCTGGTGGCCTCCTCTTTTTGCGTTGTGATGTGGTTGCTCCCACATTCTCTATAGAATCATGCAATAATATGTCAACCTCTTTGGTGCACTTTCTCCCATCTCTCGAAGACTCTGCATGAATGGGTGTCTCCATTCCCTGACTCTCTGCATGAGTGGGTATATCCACTCCCTGATCCTCTACATGTGGTTGTTGCACAACATCTTGAGGTTCCTACTTTGGAGCTAGAATCTCCTCAACTGGATGTAGCTGAAGCTCCCTCTAAAGGGAACATCTCATGGCCTTCTCTTCATCAAATTTTACATCCCTGCGAACCACTGTCATATTGTTGGTTGGCAGGTACACCCGATAGTTGTGAGGTGTATCAATGTACTCCACAAATATCCCCAACTCTGGTGTTGGCTCAAGCTTTTTCCATGAATATTTGGTTACATCGAAGTAGACTGATGAACCAAAAATCTTGAAGTGTCCCACATCTAGTTTCTTCCCTGAAAAAGTCTCTTCCAGTGTACCCATCCCAAGAATTCGATGAGGGATTCTATTCTACAAATAAATAGTTGTGTTGCATGCCTTAACCCACAAGTGTAGTGGTAGGAGTTGATCATGCAACATCGTTGATGAAGCTCTTACAACACTTCTGTTTTTCCTTTCAGCCACCCCATTCTACTACGGGTTATGAGGTGCTATCAACTCTTGTCGAATTCCTTGTGTTGCACAGAAGTTTTTAAATTCATTCGACACATGCTCTCCACCAGTATCACTCCTGAGAGATTTAACCTTCCTATCAGTATCTTTCTCGACCAATGTTTTAAATTCACAAAACTTTGCAAAATTATGATCTTTCTTCTACATGAATAATATCCAACACTTACGAGAAAAACCATCAATAAATATAGCATAATACCTGTACTTGGCCATGGATGTTGTCGATAATGGTCCACATACATCTGAGTGAACTCAATAGAGGATTTCCTATGCTCGACTGTCTTTATCATGAAAGGAAGCTTTGGTGTACTTTCCCAATATACAGCCTTTGCATGTGCCTACCTTCTCAAGTGTACCCTTGGGAAGGCTGGTAGAAATTTGTTGCATGATCTTCAAAGCACCATGATGCAGGTGGCCCAATCTCCTATGCCATAACTCATCGATGTCTCGGCTCCGCAACTTCTCTGCTTTCATGCTCAAGGCAACACAATATTCTAGCTCCAACTTGTAGATATTATTCACTCGAACCCGTATCCTCTTCACCTATCTAGTGGCTATGTGACGAAGGAATGTCTTTCCGTTACTAAATATCACCTAATAGCCTCTATCCTCCAACATGGAAATAGATACCAAGTTCTTCTTCAAACCAAGAACATACATAACATCTCGTAAAGTGAGGGAAGAACTCGACTCCCTCTGAAAGGTAATTGTACCAAGACCGGTAGCACTATACCTGCCATCATCACCCATCTCGATATGCATCTAGAGGTTCTTCTCCTCCAAGTTACTGAAGATATCTTTATTACCAGTCATGTGGAAAGAAGCTCCATTGTCCAGGAACCATACACTACCCATCATTGATGATACCATACAAGCGATGAGGGTAAATTCCAGTTCGAATTTTGATGCAAGAGCCACACTTGTCGCTCCTTGTGAAGGCTTCTTACCGGCCTTTTTGTGCAGACACTTTGTGGCAAAAAGTGCCAACTCGTGACAGTGAAAGAAATTGACTTTTGACTTCTCCTTATTCTTGCCGCCCTAACAAGAATCTGATTTGGAATGGGATTAATTCCCCTTCCCTTTCTTTGCCTTACCCGCTAAGGCACAATTATCCTCATCTTCAACCTTTGATGAGGATATGTCTCTGGTGTTTTGTCGAATCTCTTCATGTACCAAGTCGAACCATAACCACTCCTAATTTGGTAGCTTTTCCCTCCCATTAATTGAGTCTTGATAATTGTGGCAGCTCTTGGGAAGTCCTAGAAGTGCTAAACTCACCATATCATCTTCGATAACAGCAATCCCAACACTTCCAATCTCATCCCGACTCACCAATATTTCTGCCTTGCCTGCCATTGCTACGCATCCATCTACATGCAACTAATAAAGGTTCCTCACTCGAACCCCTATCTTCCGGGTCTCACCAGTTCTCTTGCTGCGCAGGAAGGCCTTTCCCTCGCTGAAAACAACATCATACCCCTTGTCTTCTAACATCGCCACTGAGATGAGATTCTTCTTCAATCCTGGAACATGCATGACTTCCTTCAATACAAAGGGTTTACCAGACTCCCTCTCAAAGAAAATGGTACCGATACCGGTCGCACTGTATCTACCATCATCGCCCATCTCGATGTGCACTCTAAGATCTTTGTCCTCCAGATCAGAGAACAAATCTCTATCTCCCGTTGTGAAAAGACGCACCACTGTCCAAGAACCACACTGATCCCATCACACTTGAACCAAGCATGCGATCAATGAAAAATCAAGCTCAAACTGAGAAGCTAAGGCCTCTCCCCCTGCAGATCCAGCAGCTTGCTTGTTCTTCTTCTTCTGCGGACAATTTGTGGCATAGTGTCCGTGCTGGTGACAGTGAAAACACTTCACCTTGGACATATCCTGCTTCTTGCCTTTCGCACCAGACTGAGAAGCTTTCTTGCTCTTCCCTTTCTTTGCTTTGGCAGCCAAAGGACAATTCTCTTCATCAGCTCCCTTTGACGAAGATCTGTCCCTGGTACTCCGCCTGATCTCCTCCTGCACAAGATCTGACCATAGTCTTTCCCATCCTGGCAACTTCTCCCGACCATTGACAGAGTCCTGATAGGAATGCCAACTCTTCGGAAGACCAAGGAGAGGCAAGCTCACCAAGTCCTCATCATCGACAGTAACCCCCACACTTCCCAGCTCATCTCGACACTGAGTGAACTTCGTGAGATACTTGGGAATACTGTCACCCTTCTCGCATTTTATGTTTCTGAGTTTATCTTTGAACGCCAGCTTCCTCTAATCGCTCTTGCTTTGGAATAATTCTGTTAATGATTTCCACATCAAATATGGAGTAGCCTTTCCATGGAGGCTGGACACAATGTGATCCTTCACGCCCTCCAACAGAATCCTTAGACATTTTGCGATCTTCTTTTGCCAAGCATCAGCTTGAGTAGCATCAGTAGGCTTTGGGATATCCGTATCTATGAACTCCTTCAGCCCGTTAGCATCCAATACTGCCTCCATCC